>JAHKKF010528833.1:1405-31971 GCA_019740295.1 Labeo calbasu
GTGAGAAGTAACTAGTAACTATAACTAATTACTTTTTTAAAGGTACGTGCCCAACACTGGTCTTTGCAAAGTAAACATGCAAAGATCAAACACCCTTAACAAAAAAGGTAAAACAGCGATACAAGACGATTTTGAAGTTGAGGGAGAAAATGAGATGGGAGTTTTTCGACATACCCTAACTGTCATGAACTGGAACAAAAACAATCCACGCAGATAAGACAAGACGAGCGTTTGGCATTAAAGTATATAAATTGTATTATTTTTATGAAAATAATCGATCGTTTCGCTAGATAAGAGCTATTTGGGATCGTTTTGAGCCACATTTTGTACGTTCAAAATCGAGGCACCATATCAGTCCATTATATGGAGAAAAATGCTGAAAGGTTTTCCCTCAGAAAAACAATTTCTTTACAGCTGAAGAAAGACAGACATGAACATCTTGGATGACATGGGGGTGAGTAAATTATTTGTAAATCGTTGTTCTGGAAGTGGACTTCTCCTTTTCCAATAAAAGATAAATACCACACGCCATTACAAACAAACGAACAAACCCCAAAACAATCCACATAAAACGTTGTATCTTTTTACAAATATCACAACTGCAACCGGAGTTTTGCACCTGTTCAGAGATCACACACAGAAATAAACCAGATGTTCCCAAAAGAACACTTATTTACCCTACAGTGTGTGTGTGTTAAATTCCCCGCACCGGTGTTCAATTCTCCGTCGAGTCGGTGCTAAACTCAGTGTTTTCCTGTAATGCGAGCAGCGTTTGGATGTGAAAGTTGGAAGGCTGAATTCCTGCAGGTCTGTGGCACAGTGTTGATGTTACTGTTTATCCTATAAAACTTTGATATGACACATATAAATCATTCACTAAGGAAATGATTGCCTCAAACAGAATGCGCCGCCTCTCGCTGCATGCTGAAACATTAATGCTTTTTAAGTCATAAATTATGACATGGCAATTTCTGTGCCGCGGGGGTAAAACTCCTCTTCCTCTGCGCGCACACACACACTTAACACTACAGCTGGGACGAACGGTCCTGCAAACACAACAAAGATCTTTTTTATTGTGACCTAAATGTCTCTACACATGAGAGAATCTTCCACTAAATCACCTTCTAGTTTTCCAGAACAAAAACACGACTCCTGATCAAACACATCAGAGAATATTAGTCAAAAATACATATTGATTCAGTGTAAAGATGAGCTTTGCACATGTTTACATCACAAAAATTACTCATGTGCATGATGTTGTTTTCAACCCGTACGACTTGCTTTCTATATATCTATCTATCTATCTATCTATCTATCTATATAGATAGATAGACAGACAGATAGACAGACAGACAGACAGACAGACAGGGCCGTCAAGCAATTAATCGTGATTAATCGGATACAAAATAAAAGCTTGAGTTTACCTACTATATGTGCGTACTGTGTGTAATTATTATGTATATATAAATACAAACACATTTAGGTATACATTTAAGAAATATTTACAAGAATATGCATTTATTATAATTTTTATAATTTATATTATATATAAATAAAATATTTTGTACATAAACAGCATATTTCTCTTAAATGTATACCTGAATGTGTTTGTATTTATATATACATAATTACAAAGTATACACACATATATTAGGTAAACTCAAACATTTATTTTGTATGCGATTAATCGCGATTAATCGTTTGACAGCCCTAATTTGAACTGATATATATATTCCATTCACTCCCCACACATATACTAGTTCATATACTAAAACAAAAAGGAGACGAGACAGCTGAAGAACATCATACCTGACATGAATTACGACTTAAGTTTTGTCTGTTTCTGTTATATAAAACATAAATCATGACTTAAAGCTTATGAATATATGCTGCATGTTTCATATAAAGCATTTTTGTGATACATTTTTTGGTGCTTAAAATGTATGCACATTGTCTTATAACTGAGTTTGTGTAAACAGTAATAGCTCATTGTTTATTTTTTTTAATTGTTATATTTGTGATAATCTATTAAATTTCTAAATATAAGAAAATTACACATTCGGTATAGAAACAGTCCTAAATACATGTGGGAATAAATAAATATAAAAATAAAAGACCGTAAAAAAAAATATTTAAAAAGAAATAAAAGTCTAAATAAATACAGAAAATAATAAATAAAGTGGAAAAGCAAAACAAAAATGAATGTGTAAACAGTAAGAGCTTACTCGTTCGTTTGTTTTTTTTTTTTATTGTTATGTCTGTTATAATCTATTAATTTCGAAATATAAGCAAGTTACACACTTGGTATGGAAACAGTCCTAAATATATGTGGGGGAAAAAATTTTTTTTTAAAAAGAATAAAAGTTGAAATAAATACAGATAATAATAAATAAAGGGGAAAAAACTATTCAAAAACAAATTCAGGACCAAATGTAATTTTAAAATTTTAAAACCAATTTTAAATTGTTTAATTTAATAATTTATCATTTTTTTTTTTTTTTTTACCATTATACTTTATTTATTTATATATTCTTTTTCCATTTCTGCATATTCCAGAGCCATAAGCAACTTTTTTAAAAAATAAAAAAATAAAAAAAAGGGAGAATAACCGTCAAGCAAGTTTGAAAAAAAACATGAGTATATAATGACTGCAATTTCATTTTACATTTATATTTACATTTATTCATTTAGGTCAACCATTCCATTCCAAAAATTGCTTTCAAAACACAAGTAATTTGATTTCAATGAAAATTAGAAGCGTTTTAAACCTGAATGACATTTAAAAACCTTAACATGTATTTTTCCTCATTGTCAGGCTCCACGCTCTCGTTTGTGCATTTAGTTCAGGTGTGATGCGTCTTAAGACGCAGTAACATATGTGAAGAGAGCGCACAGAATCTATACGAAAGACACACAAAAGCTCAGCGTCGAAGCGTCTGCCATATGCCAGCGCTGACAGCCTTAATAACACACGCCGCTCATATCACAGATCTCACATCCACTAGTTTAAAATGACATCTTCTGTCCTCTTCCACTTCACTAGACACAAGCAGCGCTCAACATGAGACCCGGATCTTTCCAGACAACACAATAACACATTTAAAGCACAGCTGACCACTAAAGATGAGACGGATTACAAAACTGCAAACACAATGAATGAACGAACAAACAAATGCATAAATGACAAATTCACTGACTGAAAGATAAACACAGACACCAACCAACAAGCCACACAAAGAAAACTGATGGTAAACATAACATATACTGACTAAATTATAGTATAAACTTGGAAAAATTGAATTTTATTTAATGAAATCCTCACACAAACCTACTGTAATCAAAATGTTTTTGGCCAAGTAGTAGTCAATTAAAATAAACGACAAATCATTTTTCCACTATATTAGTGTTTCTTGCATCTCAAGTAAAATCCATTAGCCAGTCATAAGCCATCTTCAGATTTTCCCAGAATGCACTGCACAAGCAGATCATCTGATCAAATTCATCTCACATGCTGTAAAACTCATGCGATCAAAAAAAAAAACTTGTTTTTCTCTGAAAAGAACATCCCGTGTGAATATAAATACAAACAGAGTTTACGTTACATTAACACCCCCATCACGCACACGCAAACAAAACGAGAGAAATGTGCAAACGTACATGATAAAAGCATGCTGTCAGACATCTGGCTTTCTGTAAAACTTCTGCTACGCATGATGACGGCGTGTTTGTGAGGTCAGGCTTTAGACGGAGGACACACGACCCCGTTAGAACGACCGCACGAGGCTGAACTGAGATCAGCGGATGCGGGTGAAATGAGCAGTCACCTGCTGCGAGCCGTAATGAGCACCTGAGACTCACAGAGGCGATCTGAAGCGTTCCAGCAGAAATCAAGAACGTCGTCCTTCCAGCTGACCTGACCGACTGACAGCTGAATCACAACAGCCTGTGAATACAGAGACAGAGGCATCATGGACTGCTCTGAGAATATAATGTGTATTTGATATACAAGCAACTGAATTTAAATGCATCTGTGCAATACTGAGTTTAGCACTGTCTAAATAGTAATAGTTCACATGCATTTGCTTGCATTTATTGTAATATACTGCATATTTATATATCATATCCATTATAAATCTATACATCTATTCCTAAAATTATAGTATAGTATGGAAATAAATACATGTGGGATCAAATTAATGCATGAATGTTAAAAACTAAATACATGAAAATGAAAAAAAAATAACGTTACAAGAATTAACATTAAAAAAGAGAAAACCATACAAAAATTTTAGGACTGTTTTTGTTGTTTTTTTAAGTCACATATTCGTTTATTTTCCTTTCAACATATTTGATTGATTAATTCATTAATTTAGCAGATTTTGGTCACTTTCATAAGAAAATGTAAAGATCATGAACTTGCACATGCTCAAATACAAACATTAATGGATTTATTATCTTTCTGAACAGGTGTATAAATAGTTCGATAGTTGGAGAGCTGCTGTTGTTTTTCTTTGAAATTCATATGCAAAGTGAATATTAAAAATAAAAAAAGCAGATAATATTCAAATTTATGTTGCATTAACATGCAGGCATACATAGAAATAAAGGAATATTTATACTGTGCACTGTTTGCAAGGAAAATGCATGAACTATGTTTGATAAAATATGCAACCAGAGCATGCACTGTTTAAAAAATTTAAAAAAAAAAACAATACATCCCACAATGCAATGCATTCAAGCCTTTCATTTACAGACAACACAATTTTTAACGTCTTGACTCATTATTTGATTAGCCTGCCAAAGATTTAAAGATGAAAAATGGATGCAAAATGCACCAATGACTAGTATACAAAATACTGTCTCAAATGCAAAACACATCACTCGTTGCATTACACAAGCAATGCAGCGAGGTTATGATGTAACAATAGCATGGAATGCTACGGTTTAAAAATGATTATTGTTATGCATTTTTCTTCTTAAAATATATTGAGTGCACACATTGCAAAATAAAAATGCATTACACAATGCAATGCATTTGGCTTTCCATTTACAAATTAAGATTATCAGTTACGTTTTTAATATCCTTCTCCATAACTCTCCTTATTTGGTCAGACTGCCAAAGGTTAAACATTTTTACAAAAAAAAAAAAACTGATGCAAAATACATCAATGACTGTATTATACAAGCAGTGCAAGATGTAAAATCAGCATAGCATACTAACTTTTTAAAATGATTATCAATATGCATTATGCATAAAAATGCATTTAAAGCACACAATGCAAAAAATACTGTCTCACAATGCAATGCATTTGACTTATCCATTACAGACAAATTAAGAATATCAATTTAATTTAACATCTTTCTCTTTATTAACTCATTATTTGATTAGAATGGCAAAGGTTAATTTATTTGTACCAAAAAATGGATGAAAACTGCAAAATATACAAGCAGTGTGCATATTTCTAAAAAAAATATTGAGTGCACACACTACCAAAAAAAAAGATGCATTCTACAATGCATTTGACTTTCCATTTACAAATTAAGAATATCAATTCAATTTCTAATATCTTTCTCCTTAACTCATTTGATCAGACTGCTAGGTTGAGACAGTGCAATGCTTGGTATAGGACAGCACACTACTGTTTAAAATGATTATCGCTATATAAGGCATAATGCATTGTTTATAAACAAAAATATTCATCAGTATGCAGTGCAGTAGCATGCAGTACAGCAGCAGTGCTGGTTGAGAGCAGAACACACAGGCCTAACTGGCACAGCGCGCTCCAGTATTCCAGCTCATGCGGGGGCACGCGGGGCGCTGGCGGGCGGTCTGATGTCTGGTGGAATGATGCCAGTTGACTCCAGGGCATCGGGGGGAGGAGGGTTGTGAAAGGAGAGCGACTCTGTGCCAGGATCAGCCTGTTCTCTGGGCAACAAAAGGCGGCACACATTCAGCTAGTGCCGTGCCAACCGTAGGCCAGCGTCAGTGCCATCGAGGAGGAACTCGAGGGGAGGTGGTGTTTCTGAACAATGTGCCAGGCTGAGAGACGGCAGCCAACCAGAGATCAGTGCCTGACAGAAACATGGACACGACAGCACAGAGAGATGGAGCCTCATGTCTGCCATGTATTTTTAAGTGATGAATGGATGAAAGACGTGTAGAGACTCTCTCCTGACACAGGGAGATGGCGTACCGAAAGATGAGGTCAGCGACAGGGAACGAGAGGAAGTAAGACAACAATATAAATACGCATTTACGCATTTCACTTGGGCTCTTTTGACTTGGGCCTATAAGCAACCGCCTAACAACTCTCTAGAAACTGTTCAGAAAACCCTAGCGACGTAGTAAAACAAATCAGAACGCCTTAGCAACTGCATAGCAATGCCCTGGCACCCATCCAAAACACAATAGCCACTGTAGCCATGTGCTGAAATCCACTCGGAACATCATTGTAACGTTTGGCAACGCACTGAACCTATTCAAAACACCATGGCAACGCCATAAACCCCCCTCAGAACGCCATAGCAATGGTTTGGCAACACCTTGAAACCACTGAAAACACTACAGTAAGGGTTTAGCAACGAGGTAAAATAACACTCAACACCTAGCAACACTTTAGTAATGTGTTGAAATTAAGTTAGAACACCGTAGAAACCGTTTAATAAAACCATTCTGAACTGTAACTGTTTAGCAACGCACTAAAAATCACCCAGAACACCACAAAAAACGTTTAGCAACACGATAAAACAATAATAACAACAATCATAAAACCTCACAAGGAGTTGAAATTCAGTCAGAACACCCTAGAAACTGTTTAATAAAACTACTTTATAACTGTTAAAAATAATAATAATAATAATAATAATACAACATCACAAAAAAAACATTTACTAACACGGTAAAATAACAACCGGAACACCTCACAACGAATTAAAATTCAGTCTGAACACTGTAGAAACACTCAGAACTCCATAACGGTTTAACAATGCGCTAAAAATCACTCAGAATGCCAACAAAAATCGGTAAAACAATAATAATCTTAACACATCACAATGAGTTGAAATTCAGTCAGAACACCATAGAGACCGTTTGCTAAAACCACTCAGAACTGCGTAACGGTCTGGTAACGTGCTAAAAATCACTCAGAACACCGTTTAGCAACGTGGTAAAACAATAACAATTGGAACACCTAGAAATACTTAAGCAATGTGCTAAAACTCACTCAGAACAACATAAAACTGTTTGAGTGTTGCTAAACCACTCAGAGCTCCAAACTGTTTAGTAACTGACTAAAATCATTCAGAACGTCACAAAAAAAAAAAAATTAGTAACGCGGTAAAACAATAATAACAATCGGAAAACCCCACAACGAGTTGAAATTCAGTCAGAACACAGTAGTAACTGTTTGCTAAAACCACTCAGAACTCCATAACGGTTTAGCAACGCGCTAAAAATCACCTAGAACGCCACAAAACCGTTTAGCAACACGGTAAAACAATCAGAACACCTAGAAATACTTAAGTACTTAAGCAATGTGTTGAAATTCATTTAGAACATAAAAACCGTTTGCTATGCCACTCTGAGCCCCACAACAGTTTAGCAACGCGCTCAAAATCACTCAGAACTCCGCAGTAATATTTACGAAAATTAACCACGGTTAATTTAAATAAATCATGGTAACAACAAATAAACAATGGATTTGCAACACCTATCATAGTTTAACCATGGTTTTGCAGTACAAAATTCGAATAACCCACTTTTACTACAATAAAACCATGGTTGATTTTCGTAGGGAACGCGTTTAAATCCACCAGAAAACATTAGCAAGGGCACAGTAATACATTAAGATCGTTCTTGTTTGGTACAGGTGAAAGCATTACTTACATTTTCATCAGAACGTCTAAAAATCTGGTACTTCATACAATTTCATGTTGTTTTCAACAGGAATTCTGCTTATGTTTATGTATATCACGCATAATGTAAATTATATGTTCTGTATGTAACTTTAAACTTAGCAAACAGCCGCCCCACAGGTGCCGTTCCACCATTTTGTTGAACTTCAAACATAAATTCCCGCCTTTGCCAACAAGCGCGCAAAATGATTGACGTTTCTGATTGGTTTAAAAGCTGCTGGCCTCTCCCGCGACTTCTATTTTTGCTCTTTTCAGGGTGTGTCGTCGTGCAGTTATGAGACAGACTGTGTGATTTCACACGACACCTGTTTCCCTGATATCTGTCAGCTTGTAGTGACATTTTATCCGAATTCCTAAAAACCTAAAAACCTTTTTAAAGAAATAAAACACATCTCGTCTGATCTTGACTCCAATGTAATGTGGTTTTAAAGCCGTTTGCTCGTTTTGTTGACTCAGTGTTCCCTTTTTATTTAACTACCGTCCTGATCCAGAAAGCAGCTCTACACTGACCGCTAACTCAGTCCTGAAGCCTCTTTCATGCACTTATTACATTACTGAACATGTTTCATTGCCGGCCAACATCCTGTTTGACCGCATCTGACCCGAGCTCGAGTCTGCTGAAGCGCTCAACACAATCTCAGCTCTGCTGCAAACGATCAGGCCTGTGATTTCGGTAAAAAAATAAAAAATAAAAAAGACTTTTACACAAGACTGGAGAGCAAAATGGCTACATTACAACTCAAGAGTTTATTATACAGAGAAATGAAGCTCAGATGTGGCGAGGTCTCAAAGGTTTCACTGTGAACATGAATGTGCTGAACTGGCCGTATTTAATATGCTTCACTAATACACACGGATTAAGAAACATGACTGCTTTAATTATAGAGAATTAAATGAAAATGTAAAATTGAAACTACAAATTTACCTTGTATAAAAAGGCATAATTCGTTTTTTTTTTATGATGAACGTTAAACAGCATGCTGTCCATTATTAAAAGTTTAGCTAGCCTATTATTTTTATTACAATTATCAAACGTGCCGTTTAACATAATAATAATAAAAAGGATCGATGAATGTATTTTATTTTCATAATGCTTTAACCGCGCGTTTTAACGCTTTTGGGGGGTTTTTAAACAATCCAAAATGCCTTTTCCCTGTCATTTATGCTTATTTTCTGAAGAAACAATCCCGTCTCTAACAAATATTCACAAATAGACCCTAAAATGATACTAAACTAATTTAGAATTAAAAAGGAATTTACCTGTGCATTATAAAAGGTGCATTAATGCACTGATTATTTAATATTAACAAAATCTGATATAAAAGCGTATTATGATCAGTGTTATGCGCTTTTTTCCTCAATTATTCACCTCGATCGATTCACTAAGAGACTAAACTGTATGAATCCGATATTGGACTAATTTAACAATCACGTTTATATTTCGTTGTTTTGATTATAAACATAATGTGGTCTTGTGTCGCGTGTTAATAATTTAACGGTAATTACAAATAGAAATGAAAATAACAAACAGTCGAATTCCTTAGATATTTTTATCTAAAATACTTAATCAGTATTTTCTCGAAGAAAATATTTAGCAGGAACATTCATTTTAAAACGTTTGCTTTTGTAGTTCAAAAACGATATTTGAGCATCTACATATTAAAGATAATATAAACTATTATTTATATAAAACGCAAAGCTTAAATGTATTTTTAATGCGGTTATTGTAAATTAGGCTGTTTATCTTTTTATTAAAACACCACATTATTCAAATGATTAAAAAAACCAATCATTTTAATTTTAATGATCGTAAATTGTCCCCATTTTGCGTTTCTTTCTAATTATATGATTTTAACAAATGTAAAGATAATATTCCAAACACATGCAGTGGTTTTTAAACGGGTCTCTCCATAAACCTGTCACAGATTTTCGTTTCGTTTTTAATCGCGGAGCTCCTCTCACAGGAACGCGCTCGAGACTCGCCCCCGCGGACACGCGCTCATTGCGTGGCGTCTGCTGCCACCCAGCGGCCACAACACTTTTTTTTTTTTCAAGAAACCCCAAAATTATGCCAAAAAAGCATTGATTTTGTATTGAAGTTTTTAAAATCATCAAAGGGCAATGCTTTCAAGTGCTGAAAAACAACAGTAGCCACGTGCCTTTGAAAAAGGATCGACTTTATTTACAGGAACATTTCAGGAGGGGTTCAGATAAAAATGACTGATCCAGGGCCTCATTGAGACAAAGCTGTGTCTTCTCTCTCTCTCTCTCTTTCTCTCTCGTCTGATGGCGAGCTGAGGGACGGATCCGGCGCTCGGCAGTGTCTGTGTGTGTGTCGTTGGTGATTTTGCCCAGTCATGTTGGCGGAGAGAGACGCCCGTGGAGAGATTGCAGCAATATGTCGTGTCGTCTTTTCCTCTTCAGTGACTTTCTCCCTTCTTACCCACAACCTGCGTTTCACACACATGCACGTTAAATACTTCCGTCATGTGAACTAACAAAATATCCTCTGGGAAATACGGAATGAAATGACTGAATCTTTACTCACCCGTTTGAAGTCGTTCATGTTCGTCGCCTGGACAGGAGTCCCGATAAACGTCAAGTAGTTCACTTTTGTCGTCTCCTCGTCTCCTTGGTTTGACTTGATAAATAACTGAACACAAAAACAGGCGGAAAATGAGAAACCTTTGCTTCAGATTCCCAAAAGCTTCTTAAACCACACAAATAGCATAACATTAAGATGAACATTAAAAATTGGACTTTTATAAAGTTTGGGAAGCATTTGTAAATTATGTTTGGATTTTACTGACTTTAATGCAGGTGTATTTTGACGTTTTTAGTAATTCATGTTTATTAACTTTATTTTTCCTACTTGAAATATTGCGAATCATGATGCTTAATATTTTGAGTTATTATGAATTAAATAAGATAAACATTTAAAGACAGGCTTTTACTATAAAGTTTGTCAGACTGTAATTATCTGGACTCTGAGGTTGCAACAGTTACATTGTTTGGATTTCACTGATATTATACATTTATTTATTTACTTTAAAACGTTTTATAGCACTTCATAGAGCTGTTTTTATTTTTACGCTTATTTATTATATATTATATATTTTGGATTTCACTGATGTAATGCAGGAGTATTTTGAGATGCGAAATAGGATATTATACAGTTATTTATTTTAAAAAGGTTTACAGCACTTTCTGAGCTGTTTTTATTTTTATGCTTATTTATTTATTATATTTATTTTTTATTTACATTTTTTTTCTCCCTTGAAATATTTAAAGATGAACTACTTATGCTTTATTTCCTTTTTTTTTTCTTTTTTTTACTTTTTTCCCCCATCAAAATAGTTTTTGTTACAAAAAATTATACATTTTGGATTTCACTGATGTAATGCAGGAGTATTTTGAGATGCTGAAATGGGATAGCACACATTTATTTATTTATTTAAAAAATATTTATCTCACTTTCTGAGCTGTTTTTATTTTTTATATTTAATATTTATATTTATTATATTTTTTATTTATTTACATTATTTATTTTTCTCCCTTATAAGAAATGTTTAAAGATGGACTATTTATGCTTTATTTATTTATTTATTTTTACTATTTTATTCCCATCAAAATATTGTTTTTATTGCAAAAATTATACATTTAGAATTTCACTGATGTAATGCAATGAGTATTTCGAGATGGTGAAATAGGATATAATACTTTTTGAGCTTTATTTATGTAATATTTATTTATTTATCCCTTGAAATATTGTTTTTGTTACAAAAATTATATTTTAGATTTTACTGATGTAATGCAATGAGTATTTTGAGATGCTGAAATGGGATAGTACACATTTATTTATTTAAAAAAAATATATATATCACTTTCTGAACTGTTTTTATTTTTTTATATTTAATATTTATATTTATTATTTTTATTTTTTATTTGTTTACATTTTTAATTTATTTTTCTCCCTTGAAATAGTTATAAGAAACGTTTAAAGATGGACTATTTATGCTTTATTTATTTATTTTTTATTTTTTTTATTTTACTTATTTATTTATTTTTTTTTGCAAAAATTACATATTTAGGATTTCACTTATGTAATGCAATGACTATTCTGAGATACTGAAATGGGATAGCACACTTTTTTTTTTTTTTTTTTTTTTTTAAGTTTTATAGCACTTTCTGAGCTGTTTTTATTTTTTTTATATTTAATATTTATAATTATTATATTTATTTTAGATTTATTTACATTTTTAATTTATTTTTCTCCCTTGAAATATTGTTATAATAAATGTTTAAAGATATACTACTTATGCTTTATTTATTTATACTATTTTTTTCCATCAAAATATTGTTGTAAAAGTTATATATTTAGGATTTCACTGATGTAATGCAATGAGTATTTCGAGTTCTGAAATAGGATATTATACTTTCTGAGCTTTATTTATTTAATATTTAAGTTTTTTTTCTCCCTTGAAATATTGTTATTCAAATTACAAAAGATGATTATTTAAAGACAGACTATTTTTATCAAGCTTGGGAGACATTTGTAAATTATTTGGACCCCCAAGGTTGTAAAAATGTTATAGTTTGGATCTCACTGATGTAAATACAGGTGTATTTTAAGATGCTGAAATGGGACATTGTACTTTGTGAGCTTTATTTATTCATTTGTTTTAAATATTTATTTGGTTGTGGTTTTTTTTCCCATTGAAATATTGTTATTCTGAAAGAACGGATGGTGAATATGCATTGTGAAAAGCACTATACCAATAAACTTGAACTAAACTGAGTGTACAATAGTGTGTGTATTAGTACTGTAATCTGACGTACAGTCACACTGTTGACGTTCTGAAACTTGACGTATCTGAGCGGGATGAGACCGTCATCTTTGTAGTCTTCCTCTGACAGATCCAGCATCTGCGTGGCTTCGCTTCTCTCGGCGTCATCGAAACCCATCGAACGAGGAAGATTAATAAAGATCTTCACACTCTTTGGAGCTTGAGCTGAGAACAAAATTAATATTAAAAGAAGTAAAATACTAGAAATAAGACTAGAAGAAAGACTAGAAAGTCAGAAAGTGTGGCGGGTGGCAGTAAGGACGTCTTACCGAATTCAGCAGCCAGCAGTTTCATGGAGAAGAGTTTGACAGGTTGATTGAAGGCGATTGTGATCAGAAGCTGCAAACAAACACAGAACCATCAGTCCTGAGATCATATTTACACTTGGTCTGTGTACTTGAAAAACTCACACTGACAGTAACTGTGATCTGATCTTATTACTGAGGACACATTACAGTTTCACTTTCACTTTAATGTCCAGTACATAGATACGGCTCATGCTGTTAAATATGATACAGAAATTACATGGCAAGTAACTGAAGCTCCAAAATTACTAACTGGAAATGAATAAACTTAAAAACTGAACAAAAATTAAATTAAACCTAAATAGCAGTATTACAAACAAGTAAAGAAATAAAAATAAAAGACAAAAGCACATAAAATACTACAAATTCTAACTCTAATTATACCAGAAATATAAATTATATTATATATATATATAAATTATATATTTATAAACTTAAATATAAATTAAACTTAAAGGCAAAAGCACATATAATACTAAATTAAAATTAAATAAAAATGAAAACTGAAAATAAAAAAAGCTACAATATCATAGAAATAATACTGAAACAAAACTGCCCATAAACATTGGATGGAGCAGTTATAAACAAACATTTTAACCTTGACAACTGGTAGTTAATTAATAAAACATATTAATAATTAATAACTCAGACCAAACTACAATTAAACCAAAATATAAATTAACTTAAAAGGCAAAAGCACATAAAATACTAAAAATTAAAGTTAAAATAAAAAAAGTAAACTGAACATTAAACAAAAAATATATATATATATATATATTACAATATTATATTAAATAATACTAAAATAACACCGTCTGTAATTATTGTATGGAGCGGTTATAAACACATTTTAATCTTGACAACTGGTAATTAATTAATAAAACATTAATAATTAATACATCAAATCAAACTACAATTAAAAATGAAAACTGAAAATGTCAAAATAAAAGCTAATTCAAAATATTAATGAAAACTAAAATAGTGTATAAATAATACTAAAACACTGGTTGTAGTTATAAACAAAATGTCCGACTGACAATTAGTGATTAATTCATTAAATTCTAAAAATGACAAATCAAAAACAACAATAAAACAAATAATAAAATTATGACATTAAAATAAGTAAAATATATATAAATATTTATAAGTTTGTATTAATAATTATGTAACAGTTCTAAATTATTAAATGCCAAAAACAAAATAAAAAAAAACACTTACTCAAATATTTAATAGTGCTGTTAAATGATTAATCACAATTAATCGCATCCAAAATAAAAAGTTGTTTACATAATAGTGTGTACTGTGTATATTTATTATAAATACACACACATACAGTATATATTTTAAAAAATATAAACATGCATATATTTTTATTAATATAATTAATATTATATATAAATATATTTAATATACATTTTTTTAAATATATATAATCATGCATGTGTGTGTATTTATATATACATAATAAATTACACAGTACAAACACATATATTGTGTAAGCAAAAACATTTATTTTGGATGCGATTAATCGCAAATAATCATTTGACAGCACTAATATTTAAATATTCTGTTTACCTGCGTGTCATATGACCATTAATTAACATCAGGGAACCATGAACATGTGAAAAGCATGTATCCAAAGGATTTTCACCTGTTCATCACAGTCTGATTCCAGGTAGGTCGAGTCCTTGATTAAGCAGCTGTCAAAGCCACAGTCGTCACTCTCGTTGAGACATTCACAGCCCGCTTTATTGACGAACGGCATCAGGTCCATCTGAACACACACGGCACGCCAGAAATAACACAAACTACCAATACGAGCCCAATAAAACACACACAGTACAGACTACAAATGGCATGTACTCACGTAGCCTTTGGGAATATCCGAGTCTTCGTTGCTCCCGGGATCATTTTCCACGTGCTGTTTGATCTTCTCCTCCAGGCCGGAAGCGTCTGCGCCCTGATACTGGTCCACGCGCACTTTGTTTCGGAAGAACAGGAACGTCGGCGTCGCCGAGATGTTATTGGCCGCAGCTGTTGCCTAAGAGACGGAAAATAGAACGTTTTGGTTACACCAGTGTTACTTTAGTACCACTGAGATACTCCTTCATTCAGTTTAAGTAACTATGTTATATGTTTTTGTCATTTTTATTAGTTTCTCTCTACACCGTATGAGTTTTAGATGTAGTTATATAAAGGAGAAGTCCACGTCTAAAACTACAATTTACAAATAATGTACCCCCTTTGTCATCCAAGATGTTCATGTCTTTCTGTCTTCAGTCGTAAAGAACTGTTTTTTGAGGAAAACATTTCAGGATTTTTCTCCATATAATGGACTTATATGGGGCCCGATTTTGAACTTCCAAAATGTAGTTTAAATGCAGCTTCAAAGGCTTTAAACGATCCCAGCTGAGGAAGAAAGGTCTTATCTAGTGAAACGATCGCTCATTTTTTTTGGAAAATAAAAATTTGTACACTTTTTAAGCACAAAAGTTAGTGTAGCACAGGTTCTGGCATGCACGTTCACGTACTACTGAATCACGTCGAAAGATCAAGCGGAACGTAGGCGGAACTACAGACCCAGTGTTTACAAAGCGAACGCGCAAAGACTAAGAAAGTGCAAGTAAGTCAAACACTGTTTACTAACAAAAAGGTACAACGATGTTGGATGATTCTGAAGTTGTAGGAGAAAATAAGATGGAGTTTTTCACCATACTCTGTACACAGACGATGAACTTACAAGTGATTCGTAGTAGTGATGGGAAGTTCAGATCATTTTACCGACTCTGACCTTTGAGTCTCCTTCAGCAAAATGAACGAATCTTTTTGAGTCATTTCGTTCATTTTAGCAAAATATAATTAAAATGTTCCGTGTTACTTCCCTAACACATCTACTGCTTACACAAACGTTGATCACACAAGACAAAACTATAATGCTAGAAGAAACAGAAAAGATTCATTCATTGTTTACCTGGGTCTTTGGTCTATGATTAGCTCACCTCACCTCTTATCTGACAAGTTTTTGGGTTCAAGTCGTTCGCTCATCACGTGACAGCCCCATTAGATGAACGAACGGCTCCAAAAACCCGAAGACTCGAAACAGGTGAACTAATTCCAGTACAGAACCCAATAGGATGTTGTGCACGCGCGACTGAACGAATCACTCCGTTCAAAATGAAAGACCGTGGACGCGCATCCCAGAGCCTGTCCTACACAAGCTTTTGTGCGATCGCTTTGATCGTCTTGATAAGACCCTTCTTCCTTGGCTGGGATCGTTTAGAGCCCTTTGAAGCTGTATTTTGGAAGTTCAAACTCAGGGCACCAATGAAGTCCATTATATGAAGACAAATCCTGAAATGTTTTCCTCAAAAACCATAATTTCTTTACGACTAAAGACAGAAAGANATGAACATCTTGGATGACAAGGGGGCGAGTAAATTATTTGTAAATTGTTGTTCTGGAAGTGGACTTCTCCTTTAAGTGTATCCAGATAAACTAAATGCATATTAGAAATTCAGTGCAGAAAATATTTCACCTAACTTGGTGATCCTGTTCAAAACTGACCAGCCTACAAAAACTGCATTTAATATTTCATCAGCTTGTTTTCTTTCAATGAGTGCAGGTTTTGTTTTTCATTTTAGAGCTGATTGATTGATATTGACAAAATTACAATTACTTTTGCACACAAAACTGAGGTGCATGAGCTCAGATCAATGAGACCTAGGACTAAAAGAGACCAAAAAAAAAAAAAATGGATCTTTGGAACTGCATAAATTTGTAAAAATGCATTGCTTTAATCAGAAAGTGCTTTCGCTCACCTGACAGACATGGACATCGACTTCCAGAAACACAACCTGAGGGTATTTGTTGCTCAGCATGTTGAACGCCGGAGCTATTCTGACACAAGGACGACAGCTGGCCAGAGAAAAACCATCAGCGGTGAACATCACAGAGACACACAGACATATAAAACAAGCAAAACCAATTTTCTTTTAGAAACTGCTGGTAAATTTCACAACTAATTACAAAGAAACAGCCAGTAACACATCAAATTAAATGTGAATTTAGGAAGTAGAAAGACTAAAATAGTATTTCTGCAAACATGATTTCATGTTTCATCAGGACAATTCTTTCTCTTAAATCTGTGTTTGATTTGAGACTACTGTACATATTCAATTCTGGCATCTAATGTTCATGGAGTGATCTGAAAACTGCATCTTTACACGCTAAATTACAGTATAAATTCAGTAAAAAAAAAAACAAAGCAGTAATATTGTGAAATATTTTTTCCATTTAAAATAACTGCTTTCCATTTGAATATATTTTAAAATGTAATATATGCCTGTGATTTCAAAGCTGAATTTTCAGCACCATTACCCCAGTCTTCAATGTCACATGATCGTTCTGAAATCATTGTAATATTCAGATTTGCTGTTCAAGAAACATTTTTGAGTATTCATTCATTTTAATTATTTTTCAATATTTCATCTGTTGAGTAATTTTTTTTTTTTTCAGGATTCTTTGATGAATAGAAAGATCCAAAAATCAGCATTTATCTGAAATAAAAGCTTTTGTAACATTATATAAATTAATACTTGTATCGTTACAAAATATTTCTATTTCAGATAAATGCTATTCTTCTGAACTTTCTATTCATCAAAGAAAGCTGAAAAAATTATACTCAGCTGTTCTCAAATTAATAATAATAATAAATGTTTCTTGAACAGCAAATCAGCATATTAGAATGATTTCTGAAAGATTATGTGACACTGAAGACTGGAGTAATGATGCTGAAAATTCAGCTTTGATCACAGAAATAAATTATATTTTAAAATACATTCAAATGGAAAGCAGTTACTTTAAATAGTAAAAATATTTCAATATTTTACTGTTTTGCTGTACTTTGGATCATATAAATACAGGCTTGGTGAGCAGAAGAGACTTATTTAAAAAAAAACATTAAAAATGTGGTAATGTATAAATAATAAATAACCATGTGTTAAGAATTCTTTCATAATATACTATTAGAAAACGTTTAAAATAAAAGCAACCAAACTTAAGCATATATTAAATATTCCAATATTTTATTTGTTTACCTGCATGTCACGTGACCATTAACCAACATGTGAATGTGTGAGTATTCTCTTAATATTTCCATCATTTATAAAGCAAATACTTCAGGTCAAAAAGATTAAACATGCAGCTCAAGTAAACAGTTTTACATGTAACTAAACAGGATACTTTCTGTAAGAGTGGCAACTTGTCCTGAACCTCTCACTGCTCTGTGTGTGTATGTGTGTGTGTTTTGCTAAGTCATGCCGGTCTCGGTTCAGTTCTTGTCCTCCGTTCAGTCCGGTGTCTGAGTGGCGGGCCTGTCCGTGTTCTCCCGACCCTGTTCGGACACTCAATCCCCCGCCAGGTGTATCTGTGTGTGTTTGTATGCGTGTGTTCTCGGTTCTGTCGGGTTCGGCTGTAGCGGCCTCACACACACACTCACTCACCCGCTCATGGTGAACTTCACCACGGCCAGCCTGGATCCGGCGCCGCTCAGCTCCGCCTGGAACTCTGAGTCATTCCCGATCACCTTCACCCCGACCATGACTCAAACACACGGGGAACGAATCG
This sequence comes from Labeo calbasu, assembly GCA_019740295.1. Lineage (NCBI taxonomy): Eukaryota > Metazoa > Chordata > Actinopteri > Cypriniformes > Cyprinidae > Labeo > Labeo calbasu. The sequence goes on from JAHKKF010528833.1 coordinate 20,097, forward strand.
TTGATTAGCGCTATTAACCACTTCTAATCGCTCAGATTGATCCAAAATCACTGAGGGGCTCGGCGCGGCACGACGCTTCTCCCGAATCGCACTTCCTGTGTAGTGATGACGAGGGTAGAGAGGCTGACCAATCACGGACGACTCTTCCCGATTGTGATTGGTCAGCCAGCCTGCGTTTGTCAAAAGAGGCGGTGCCTGGGAGCGTCATCGATAAAACCGTTCATGAATGTCGCAAAGCAACTGTCGTGAGGTTCAAGTAACTGTATGTTTTTATTTTAATTTATTATTTATAGTTTTACCATTAATCGTATTCATATCGATGTTATTATTTTATTAATGTTTTCATAAAAATTATAAAAAAAAATTAGTAAGGAATAAAGCAATTGTCTTACTGTCGATTTAAATGAACAAGTGCACTCAAAAGCTGGGTGAACTACAAATACAAAACTAAACTAATTAAATAAAATAAATGACAACATAAGATAACAAATCCACTCTTCTCTTGTTTCAGAACAAGCATTTTTTATATATTTAAAAAAAAAAATTCAAGTTGCCATGGTTACGGGCCGATTAACGTAACCAAAACATGACAAGGATTAAAACTTCGATGGTTTTATTCCTGGTTTCATTAGTTGCGCTGAACCAGACGACCGCTGAGTACGGTGTGTTTAAACACTAATAAAATATTATTTAATATATTAAGAATTAGCTATTAGTTTTGGTTGCTCTATGAATTGTTCATCATTGGCCGATCTATCAAAAAACAGCATAATTAGGATGTTTATGTTTTTTCCTACATAAATATAACTGTCTGTTTTTCTCATTAAAACTTAAAATATTTTATTTACCTGTATGATTTTTGTTTGCTTTTCAGAGAGGAAAGCACAAAAAAGGAGATTTGATGTGGCCTCATTACCTAAGAAAGCTAAGGAGCTGACAAAGCTTTCGTCTTTGAAGGGAAGGCAAGAGCAGGTATTTTCTGAAGATCATTTTACAGTAAACTGCTGTGTAATTCGTGCTGTGTAATGATATGCTGTGTCCTAGAGTAAGGTGGTGTAAAAAATGTAGGAAAAAATAAAATATACAGTATATTAAACTAAAAATTAATAATATAAAAAATAAAAGTATTTTTAAAATGTAACAAAATATTGTATATTTTATATGATTGACAAAATATAATAAAACTTTAATGAAGTAATAAATAAAAATTACAGTTACAAATACAAAAATTAATATAACAAATAAAGTATTTTTAAAATCTAAAAAAAGATTATATAATTTTAAATTATTGACAAAATATAATAAATCTTAATTTAAGTAAATATAAATTACAATTACATAAATAAATACAAACAAAAATAAAATTAATTATAAAATATAACAAAATATTATATTTTAGAATATTGACAAAATATAATAAAACTTCATTTAAGTAAAAATTACAGTTACATAAATATTACAAAGTATTTTTAAAATATAAATAAATAAACTTAGTTATATAAATACAAAAATGAATTATCTAAAAATGAAAGTATTTGTAAAATATAACAAAATATGATATATTTTTGTTGACAAAATATAAAACTTCATGTAAGTGAATAAATAAAAATTACAGTTACAAAATACAAAAATTAATAATATAAAAAAGTATTTTTTAAATATAACAAAATATTATATATTTTAGATTTTAAAATATAATTAAACTTCTTAATTTAAGTAAATAAAAAAATCAGTTACATAAATTAATACAAATACAATACATTAACAATATAACAAATAAACCTTTAAAAACCTATTAAAAATATAACAAAATATGTTTTAGACAAAATATATTAAACGTCATTTAAGTAAATAAATAAAACGTACACTTACATAAATACAAAAATTAATAATATAAAAATAAACATTTTTAAAAATATAACAAGTTATTATATATTATAGATTGCTGACAGTTACATAAATAAATACATTTAACGGTACATTAGTAAATAGGAAAAAAACTGTTACAAATACTTGCCTAAAAATCCAGTCACAGTCTTTATTAAAGGTATCCAAAGAATAGTCAAAGGCAGGCAAAGGTCCAAACATGCAGATATTAAGACAAACCAATTCACTTAATATTCAAACAACTAGGCAGAGAAACAAAACACAGAGTCCAGGACAGGAATGCAGGTGCTCAGACATGCAGTTGTAACAAATACTGCATGAGAAGACACCACTTAAATAAGCCAAAGCAAACACAGTAACAATACACAGGTGTGCTGAATAAAGCCATAGTGAGTCCCGGCCAAGAATCATGGAATTCATTTTATTATAGTGAGTATTACATGGGATTTCCTTCAAAAAATATCAAGATTGATTGTTTTACTGTGATTTTCTGTTGTTAAATAGTGAAATCTGGTTTATTCAATGCATTGTTGGTGTTGTTTCAGCACTTTGAGAAGCTGCCGAAGGATTTTGCAGAGCTTTTTGAAAGCACCTTTTCCCTGGAAATGAGCCTTTACTGTATTCTGCTGCTGTATGCGATCTTTCAGCTGCATTGCTGCGAACGTGTAAGACTTAACACTAAACAACCCTCTAAAAAAAATTCAGACATGAGTGATTCCCCAGATTGGGCTGTGAATGAAGTCTATTCATTATTGGTGGCTAATGAATGCATGTCTCTTTTGTATTTTTGCAGATCTGCATGTGGGGAAAACAAAAGCCGTGGTCTGATTATGTGGAGCTGGAGATGGTTGAGATGGGATGAGTAAAGTTCACTTTTGTGATGAAGAAATGAAGATTAAATACACAAAACACACACTTCTGTGCATTTGGTTAATAAATACCTTGATATTTTATAGTACCTCAACTTTATGTATTTGATGTTTCATCATACAACACAGACTTTAATTAAACATGTCATAAAATCCCATAGACTTACATTGACGCAATGTTCAAATGAGCCAAGACTTTCGAACTCCAACTGTCAAAACAACATGCTAGAAAACATGCTAACAACTTGCTAATTATGCTAGCAATATGCTAGTAACATACTAATCATGCTAGAAACATGCTAATAACTTGCTAATCATGTTAGAATCATGCTAACAACATGCTAGTAACTTGCTAATCATGCTAGAAACATGGTAGTAACTTGTTAACCATGTTAAAATCATGCTAACAACATGCTAGTGACTTGCTAATCACGTTAAAAACATGCTAGCAACTTGCTAATCATGCTATAATCATGCTATCAATCTGCTAATCGTGCTAGAATCATGTTAGCAACTTGCTAATCATGCTAGAAAAACATGCTAGCAACATGCTAGTAACTTGCTATTCATGCTAGTAACATGCTAGTAACTAGCTAATCATGCTAATATCATGCTAACAACATGCTAATCATACTAGAATCATGCTAATAACATGCTAATCATGCTAGAATCACATTAATAACATGGTAATCATGCTAACAACCTGTTAGTAACATGCTAATCATCCTAGAAACATGCCAGTAACTTACTAATCATGCTAAAGTCATGCTAACAACATGCTAGTAATATGCTAAACATGTTAAAAATAGCTGGTAACATGCTAGTAACTTGCTAATTATGCTAGAATCATGCTAACAACATGCTAGTAATGTGTTAATCATGCTAACATTATCTATCTATCTATCTATCTATCTATCTATCTATCTAAAATTAATCTATTTATTTTCTTATTTTCCTTTCTGTTGTAGTTTTTCTTGTTGTCTTATCTTATGATTCAATGGTTTCAAGCGATATTATTTCTAAAATATTTAGAATACCGGTCTAGAATATCCTATTTTTAGAAACCTTCGAAGCTCCCTTTCACTTTCGGTTTTCGCTATAGCCTACGTCTGTGAGATATAGCACTTTTTACTGTTTGTATTTTATAGTTAGGCCTATACTTTATGTTTGATATTTTTACTTTATTATTATATGCTTTTAGATTTTATACTGTCTGATTTATAATGGTTTTGCAGAGACAGGTTTAACGACTAACCGGTTTATCGATTCCAAACGCGTTCGTTCAAACTCGCGAGCGGGCCAATCCCCAGCTGAAGCGACAGCTCTGAACGGTTCGTGCGTCCCAAGCAGATCCAAGCGTGTGGTGACTGACTAAAAGACTGACGCACAGAAACAACTTTCCTGTAAACAACTCCAGAACCGGACTCAACTCATCTGAAGACTATAGAGCGGAAGAGGGCGTCGGTCAGATGTCGATCGCTGAGTTCGATGATTCATTGATTTATTTATTTTTGATGATGATAAATATTGTCTGCAGAGTTTTACGTCAGATCATGCTCTACCATAACTTATATGGCACTACAATCCAAAAATATTTTTAAATTAAAATAAAATGATTTTAATTTCATACTATGTGTGTGTATTAAATTATTAACAAGATATAATACAATTGATTTAAATAAATTGAAAAATTACATTTACATAAATAGATAAATATATAAACAAAAATACAGCTAACAACACAGTAGTCAGTAGGAAAAATTATGCAATAATGATGATGCATATCGATCAGTGAGTCTGATGATGATTTATTTTATTTTATTTTAATTGTTTGATGATTTATTTATTTTTGATGATGATGATGATGAAATAAATAAATATTGTCTGCAGTTTTACGTCAGATCATTGTGTACAATTATAACATATACAGCACTACAATCCAAAAATATTTTAAAATTATTTTCATTTTGTACTATTTTGATATATATATATATATATATATATATATAATGTATTATGTATTAAATATGTATTAAATTATTAACAAGATAAAATAAAATTGATTTAAATAAAAAAATTACATTTATATAAATAGATAAATGTATATATATATATATTTTGATGATAATAAATGTTGTCTGCAGAGTGCTGCGTCTGATCATGCTGTACCATTACAACTTTATACGGTACTAAAAACCAAACATATTAAAAAAATAATAATAAATAAAAAAAATAGTAATATATATATATATATATAGAGAGAGAGAGAGAGAGAGAGAGAGAGAGAGAGTAACATTATTTTCATTTTATACTGTTTTGAATAGGAAAACTGATGCAATAATGATGATGCAATCCATGGGCTCCCTTTCACTTTCGATTTTGCTACCCCTATCAGTTACAGCACTTTTACTCTCTGTGTTTTATAGTTTCTGTTTCATACTTTAGACTTAGAATTTATTTTTTTTATTGTCTGATTTATATATGTCATACAATGTTTGTGCAAAAACAGGTTTAGTGACTTACTGACGTCAAAAAAACAGCCAACTCTAAACGCGTTTATTCAAACTTCCGCCCCCAACCTCAAACTAACCAATCAGCTTTCCCGAAAAAGCGTCATCTTGCGAACGGGCCAATCCCCAGCTGTACCGACTCCACTGAGCATCTTGCGTCTGCGCATGCGAACATATCAGCTCGTACACGCGTGTGTTACAAGTCGGACGAACAGATTTATAAGAGTAAAACAACTCCCGAACCGAACCGGACTCAACTCATCTGAAGTCTATAGGGCGTACTATGGCGGACAAGGGCGTCGGTCAGATGTCGATCAGTGAGTTTGTTGATGATGGTGATGATGATGCTTACTTCTTTGCTATTGCGTCAGATCATGCTGTTACATTATTATGCCTTAATAACTTACACACACTGTATACTACAGTACACTACATATACTTTATGTATATTTTCAAAAATGTATTTCTATAGATCTATATACTACAAAAACAGCGCAATACACTCAAGTCGTATTCATTTATATCACTGTTCTAGACTAATAATCATATATTTTACCTGTAACTTACTCATATACATAATTATACTCCGACGTGCAATTTTAAGCAGAGCTGTCAGAAAGCTGTTATGACCTATTGACTTCCTTTGGGAACGGATAATCCGGAAGTAACGCGTCTCGTGGTTCCAAACACTGAATAAATACAGATAAAGTCCATTGTTTTCAGTGTCTTTCAAGTACATTCGCTGTTTTTATTTATTTATTTATTTTTTTTTTTCTTTTTTTTTGATCAAAATGACAAGTGGTTTAGCGCTTTGGCTGAGCTCCTGTGCGTAAATAAAATATAGAAAAGTGGTGTATTTATGTAGGCAGCTTAGTTATTGTTTATCATTACATTATAGCTGGTTCATTTTAATTGCAGTTAGATAACGTAATGAAATGATTAATTTATTTATTAAACACTGAATGAGTTTCAATAAAGTTTGCCTGTTCAGTAGCCTATTAATAAAATGTTTTGTTGAGTTCAGTTAGATGCCTTGTTAGGGCCCAAGCCACTAGGGGGCGCAGAGCCCTACTGTTTTTATACGGATTTGTCTTTTTAATTAATTTATTTATCTTAGGTTTTAGGCTTTTTGGAGCCTTAACATGCTCAAAAAAGGGCTATCAAGTCGGCGTCTATAGCCTTGTGGGCAGCGCACCTCACATATATCGCCACTGTGCTTCGGCCCTGTGGCACATTCTTTTATGGGCCATTTTCAAGGGGCTCTGTAGCAATATTGATACACACATAGATCTCATCAACCCAAACAACTTTAATGTTTACAGTCAGTGCTACACCCAACAGGAAGTCAGATATTGTGGATTGTTTATAAAAACATGCTCTGAAATGTGATGTGCTCCTCCTACGTTTTTCATCTAATTGCCAACAAACTCAAAATCAGTAGTTTCATTTTTGATAGCCTATCTTGGACTGCAAAAAAATGAGGGTGAAACAGGAAGTGTTTATAACACTTCATACAGTGACTGATTTTGATCAAACGTCAGCAATTTATTTGAAAGAGTCTTATCATATTAATGTGATCATTGCGAGTCTCTGTCATAGCGCCACCAGCTGGCAGCAGGTAGTATGTCAGTTTCAAAATGTATTGAAGTCAGCCGCATATTTGTACCTGATTTGCTTCAGAGTTAATCAGAATAATGTCATAACACGGTTAATGTAAAAGGATTCTTGATAGCTTATATACTGCTGCCATGGCAACATCTCAAACTTTAATATTCTTTTCAGGTGTTTTTGAAGCACTTAATGTGTTCAGAAATTGACGAGACTTGTCATAACATCAGTCATCAGCCATTATACACTGGCAAAAGCTCAGAAATAGACATGAAGGACGTGCTGTATCGCGCCACCTTTTGATGAAAGTAGGGGGTTAGTTTTAGCTACGAACACCAAAGTTGGTACATATATTGTTCTCATCAAGCCGGACAACTTTCTAATTTACAGTCATTTGCTAATTCGGCTAATTTGGTTTGAATGTGAATTCTAGTGTTTTGCATACTCCTTCTAGGGCAATCATATGATTTACACCAATCTTTGTCTATGTGATGCCAAGATATTAAAGATTATAAATTGCAATCATTTTTTGGATGTCTTGAATAGTGTTGCCATGGCTGTTTATTAAAATAATGGCAAAAAAGATAACAGTAATTTTCCTATATCTTCAAAACTTTTTGCAAGTCGTTGTGAGGAAACATGCTTAGTTTCATGAATTCAAACATTGAAATTCTAAACTATCAGACATTTGATCAGATGACTGACGGCTCTGGATCGGCATGTAAACTGGTGAAATGTTAACAATGCTGTTGTTTGCTCCTGCAGAAGAGCTGTACGTGTCTGAAACACAGGGCAGTGATGAGAATGGAGATGGATCAGAGCAGAAGCCCTTTAAAACGCCTCTCAAGGTGCAATCTCTCAGGTTTTTTGTCATTTTTCTCATAAAACAGTTTAAATGATGATCCAGGTAATTTTCAGTACTGTGTTTCATACTTCATGTCCTCTGTAATATTTCCAGGCACTGATGTTTGTTGGAAAAGAACCTTTTCCAGTGATCTATGTGGACTCGCAGAAGGAAGGAGAGGTGTGCAAATGCTTTCACCACAAGTCTCCACGGTCATCTAAAGCCTGCAGATAACACTAACCAACAACTAACTAACAGTAACATGAATAACCATATAAATCTGGTGATTTAAAACATTGGTTCCTGACATACACATGAACTCTGCCCTGCAAAAAGTATTGCAAAATCATTTGATCAGTTTTTTTTTTTTTAAAGAAGTCTTTTTGTTTGCGTTATTATATGTAATCTCAGCAAAAAAATACAATAAAATAAAACTAAATAAATAAATAAATAAAATCCCTTTTTTAGAAGTTTTACTTGAGTCTAACAATCACAAATGTACAATTTTGTTTTCATAGTGCATGTAAAATTAAAGCGCATTAATTAATATGATGGTGTGTTTGTGTTGTTAGCGTTGGGCCGTCATCTCTAAGACTCAAATGAAGAACACAATAAAGCTCTTCAATACAAAGCAAATGAAGAGTGACAGCAAAGACAAGAAGGAGGTACGTAAACCCTTCTGTAAACTCATAATTCCTGTCCCGTAAACTGAGCGGCACGGTCCTGTATGTCTGTCTTGACCTCTGCCTGTCTGATGTCATGATTGACAGGCTGAAGACGCTGAACGCAGAGAGAAGAATCTGGAAGAAGCAAAAAAGATCATCATTGAGAACGACGCCAGCCTTCCTGAACCCAAAACCGTCAGTGTCTCCTTACAGAATCGAATATTGACTCTGTAATTAAGAATATTCTAATACTGACCTCTGATTACTATCAAAGTGTACATGTAAATGCAGCTGTTTTAAAAACACAAGTCAGATTGAAGAAATTGTGGGACATTTCGTCACTCCAAATGAACTACATTCAAATTCATGTGGTTTACATGTGCATTGCATGTATTCCGAACTAAATTTCAGCACGTGCATCAGTTGTTGCATTCGTAAGATGTAAATAAACATGCAGATCACAGCACTTGCATGGTATGCACTATGCACGGTATTATTCAATCCGGTTGAGAAAGTAGTCAGATTCAGAGGTTTGCCTGGATGTATTTACATTAAACCTTTTTAAATGTCGTTAATCCATCTGTCTGATTATAGATTATATTTCTGGGTTACATGGTCGTCTGTGAAAGCATTCCTCTTAATCTTAAAGTTGTATTTCTGGTGTTTTCTATCATGCTCAGGTGAAGATTGATAAACTGGAGTCGCTCAGAGAGCAGCGGGTGAAGGTGTTCGGGTGGGTCCATCGGTTGAGAAGACAAGGCAAGCAGATATAAGCATCCAGAATTTCTCAGCAGTCTTTTTAAACGCCTTCAGTCAGAATCTAAAAATTTGTTTTAAAAAGTATTTTAATGTTTTCTCAGGAAAGAACCTGCTGTTTATTGTTCTGCGTGACGGAACCGGTTTCTTGCAGTGCGTTCTTACGGACAAACTGGTACGTTTTTTTTTTTTTGGTGTTTTACATAATTATAAATGGGTAAATTAATCCCATCTACCCTTCTGTTAGTTATCAGTGTTGGGGTAATGCATTACAAGTAACACGAGTTAAGTAATCGGATTACTTTTTTCAAGTAACCAGTAAAGTAAAAAGCATTACTTTTTAATTGACAAGATTTTTAAGCTTATTTTTCAAATAAGCAATGCCAGTTACTTTTTTTTTAATTAATTGAAACCTCTCCTGTCCCTGTGTTGAGATAAATCGGGAGTAAGATGTTACTTTAGTTCTAGAATAAGAGTGTTGAACTTTCTTCTCATGTGTTCTACTGTATAGATGTGCATTTACTTTTCCTTCAGGCTTTTCATGTGTTCATTTGCCAAAAATATAACTTTGTATATTAAAAACGCAACGCAACATAATGCATTACTTTTCATAAAAAGTAACATTATTAGTTACTTTTTTAGGGAGTAACACAATATTGTAATGCGTTGCTTTTAAAAGTAACTTTCTCCAACACTGTTAGTTATCAGGGCTGTTAGGTGTTAGAATTAAAGCTATTTGAAAATATTTATATGATTAAAGTTTAATTATATAGGATTATGGCTGGGCAGTGCACTACAACTAAATAAATAAAAAAAAAAGCATAAACTCTATAAGAATTATATAGAATAATATAAAAATATTAATTTATAAATAATTTAATAATGCATAAAAAGGTATGTGTACTGTATATATACAGTGTTGCTTGAAAGTTTGTGAACCCTTCAGCATTTTCTAAATTTCTGCATAAATATGATCCAAAACATCATCAGATTTTCACACAAGCCCTGAAAGTAGACAAAGAGAATCAAGTCAAACAAAGGAGACAAAAATATATACTTTGTCATTTATTTATTGAGAAAAGTGATCCAGTGTTACATATCTGTGAGTGAATCTTTGCTTTCAGTATCCGATGTGTCTTACGTTTGCAGCAATTAAAGTTTCTTGAAACTGCTGATCAATCCTGCGCAACGGCTTGTAGGAATTTTAGACCTCATTATAGAACCGCTTCAACTCTGTGATGTTGATGGGTTTGGATTAAGGTTAGGACTTTGACTCGGCCGTTCTAAAACATTCACTTTGTTCTTCTTTAACCGTTCTTTGGTAGAATGACTTGTGTGCATGGGGTCATTGTCTTGCTGCATGACCCACTTGCTCTTAAGATTCAGTTTTTTAGTCAGTTGTCCTGACATATTTCTTTAAAATTTGCTGGTGTAATTCAGAATTCATTGTTCTATCAGTGGATGCCATCCTGGCATCCAGCAAAACAGGCCCAGTGAATTGAAATGGTCTCTAATTTGATGAATGTGTGTTGTGTGCAGTGTCAGTGTTATAATGGACTGGTGTTGTCTACGGAGAGCACCGTTGCTCTGTATGGAACTGTGAAACCTGTTCCTGCGGGCAAACAGGTAAAAAAAATGACCCTGATTAATTGATTAATACGAATTTGATATTTGAATTTGATTTGATTTGTTTTAGTTAATCAAAAATGAAGGTTCTGTCATTGTTTGCTCACCCTGAAATCTTCTTTATCATTTCGTATTGAAAGGCTCCGGGCGGCCATGAGCTGCACTGTGATTTCTGGGAGCTGATCGGTCTCGCTCCGGCCGGCGGTGCCGATAACCTGCTGAACGAGGACTCTGACGTGGACGTGCAGCTGAACAACAGGCACATGATGATCCGTGGGGAGAACGTCTCCAAGATCCTGAGAGTCCGATCTGCTGTCACGCAGTGTTTCCGGGATCATTTCTTCAGCCGGGATTACTGCGAGGTCATTGCCCAAACCATGCCTTAAAAAAAAAATAGCTCACTTTCAACCCAAATCGATCATAATGCACAATGTTTACATCTAACATGTAGTCTGAGGTGCAGCTCATCATATTAATGGAGTGTTTCACTAGTTAGCAGTGAAACAGTTACCTCATCTGGATATGTTCATAGACTTGTGTTGGATCTTATCTTTGGAATTAAAATATTAACATTTTATTCGTAAACATACTTTTTTCACTTGTTTCCGTTAATGTCATAAAACTAGCGAGCTAAGCCAGTAGTAGTGCTGACTGTGTCGTGTAAACATGACTGAAGACGTGAAAAGAGGAAAAGACAAACCAAATCACTTGAGTGAGTCAATTGAGCTGAAATCGCTCTGATTGATTCAAACTTGTTACTTCGATCATTCAGTTCAAGCGATTCACTAGCAAAAAAGCAGATAAATTTAAAAGAGCCATTCATTTTCGAATTTCAGCAATACTTGTAATGATTTTAAAAAGCATGTATAGTGATGGGGAAAACTGAGCTTTTTGAAACTCTGAATCAGTTCAATCATTGCGTTGAAAAAATGAATCATTGTTTCAAAGCGTTCCAATCGGATCGCGGATCCAAGTCAATCTGAAATGGATCGCGAATCATTTGATTCAAATCAGAACTTCTGAGTGTGGTTGTGAATCATTTTGCGAATTAAATGATTCGCGCTCCGAGTCATGGTTCACATATCATTTGATTCAGTTCGGAACTTCGGT
>JAHKKF010528834.1:0-10743 GCA_019740295.1 Labeo calbasu
TTGTTGAAGGCAAGCCTTTCGACCCCCAACATGCAATACAGAATGCCGTATCCAACATTATCTGTTCCATCGTGTTTGGGGATCGTTTCGACTATGATGACAAGCGCTTCGCATACCTTCTGGAAATCATAAAGGAGAACATGATTCAGGCAGGGTCATTTATTGGACAGGTATGAATAACTTGTATGTGGATTTAATATAGTAATATCTGGATTAGGAGGTTGATCATGTTCACAGTCTGCATTCCCACAGGTTGTCGACACATTTTTGTAAGAATCTAGGCAGGTGTTTTGGAGATGGTTGAAGGTGGAATTTCAGGAGCAGGACTGGAGGATCCTGCAGTTGATGCAGAATTGTTATATGGAGCTTTTTTCTTTTCCAGGTGTTTAACTTGCTTCCCATCATCAAACATTTCCCAGGCCCACACCAGAAAATTTATCAGAACGCAGAAGAGTTGAAAGCTTTCATCAGGGATGTAGTCAAAACGCACAGAGAAACTCTGGATCCAGACAGTCCACGAGACTTCATTGATGCCTACCTGCTAGAGATCGAGAAAGTGAGATCATCATGAACAACCAAATTAACAACCAACATAAAATTTGTATGATCCACTCTTTGATAGTAGTTGGTGGTAGCACCATTCCCAGATTTATCCCTGATTGGCTGACTTGGAATTTTGTTTCAGGACCAATAGTATTAAGCAATTAAGCAATCACTGTTTACTGCTTGGGAACTACATATGCTTGGTTAAACTAAAATGCCTTTTTTTTTCTCCGAGCAGCAAAAGTCTAACGAGGACTCTACGTTTCATGAGGATAACATGGTATTGTCAGTATCGGACCTTTTCCTGGCTGGAACCGACACTACAGCAACCACCATCAGATGGGGGCTCATCTATTTGACTCAAAACCCACATGTACAAGGTACTGTAGGCCAAACAGTAGGTCATGGTGCTAGGGAATGCCAAGTTGACTGAATTGATTACCCAGGATTGCATGAACTGCTAATTAATATCTTACATGTTCTGTAAGCTGCTTTGGATAGAAATTACTGGCAAGTGTGTAAATGTGCACTCCCAGTCAAAAGTTTTTGAAAAGTAAGATTTTTAATGTTGTTTTTTTTCTTTTTAAGATGTCTCTCCTACTCACAGAGCCTACATTTATTTGATCCAAAGTACAGCAAAACAGTCAAGTTTTAAAAATTATTTACACTATTTAAAAGAACCATTTTTCTATCTGAAGATATTTTAAAATGCAGTTTATTCCTGTGAATTCAAAGCTGAATTTTTAGCAACAGTACTCCAGTCACATGATCCTTCAGAAATCATTCTAATATTCTGATTTGCTGCTAAAAATACATTTATTATTATTATTATTATTATTATTATTATTATTATGTTGAAAACAGCTAAGTAGATTTCTTTTCAAGTTTCTTTGATGAATAGAAAGTTCAGAAGAACAGCATTTATCTGAAATAGAAATCTTTTGTAACATTATAAATGTCTTTATAATCACTTTTCTTTCCAAAAAAAATGATGCTGACTCTAAGCCTTTGAATGGTATAGTGTATAATGTTACAAAAGCTTTTTATTTCACATAAACGCTGATCTTTGGATCTTTCTATTCATCATAATAGTAAAAAAAAAGACTGATTATTGGATCATGTGACACTGAAGACTGGAGTAATGATCCTAAAATGTAGCTTTGATCACAGGAATAAATTACTTTTTAAAATATATTCAAATAGAAAGCAGTTTTTTTTTAATAGTACAAATTTTTTAACAATATTACTGCTTTTGTTGTATTTTGAATCAAATAAATTCAGGCTTCGTGAGCAGAAGACAATTCTTTGAAAAACAAACATTTTACTGTTCAAAAACTTGCGACTGGTAGTGTAGTTAAGTTGATAAGGTTCTTTTGCATACAGTTCAAGGGTTAATTTACCTAAAAGTGAGAATTATGTCTTCTATCAAATATAATAGCTTTGTTTGAGGAACAGACCACGTTTTATCCTTTATTTGGTGAACCATCACCCTTCTCCACAGCTTTCAAATCTAATATGTACAGTATTTCCGCATATTCATGTACCTATTGATTTTTAGACGCATAACCAATGACATTTAGTCTCATTGTTGTCAAACCTGGAGTGACGTGTCTTGAATATGCTCAAATGCATATATTAACAGTTGCCAGTTTATGGCTCTCCTGTTGGTCTTTTTTGCTTTAAAGGTTTCTGTAATATAATATTCTCTTTTCATTTACCACAACTATTGTCGCTTAGCTGTAGCATGCAAGATTAGTGGAACTACTGAGTTAGAGTAAATTACAAAATCTGTAAATGCAAATGCATATCCCAAACACACCATTGGTTGAGCTATAAGAGCAAGGTTTTGAAAGCATCACAGTGTGTCAAACTTCCAGTGGCTTACTGATACTAAAACCTTTACTCATCAGCTTTCGTTTTATTACAGAGCGATGCCATGAGGAGATTGTTCAGATGCTGGGTTACGACCGCTTGCCCAGTATGGATGACCGTGATAAACTACCGTACACGCATGCCACTGTTCATGAGATTCTGCGCTGTGCCAACATCGCACCCTCTGGCACCTTTCATGAAACGACTCAGCCCGCAAAACTACGAGGATACGACATTCCCAAGGTAATGAATGGAGCGGGGCTGTGTTGTGTTTCTTGATTGATTTCTTCATTTTTTTTATAACAAATGTTGTCGTTCTAGGGCACTACGATATTTACTAACTTAACAGCAATTTTAACCGACAAGGAGCACTGGAAGTACCCAGACACTTTTAAGCCAGAGAATTTCTTAGATGATAACGGACATTTCTTCAAACCAGAGTCTTTTCTCCCTTTCTCCTTGGGTGAGTCACCTGTGACTACGACTTCAGTAGACAAAGAGCGAACACTAGGTTGAAACCACTTTTGTTTATCTCCATTTATCAGGTCCGAGGGTGTGTCTCGGTGAGAGTCTAGCTAAGACGGAGCTCTTCCTCTTCATCACTTCTCTCTTACAGCGGATTCGTTTCTCCTGGCCACCTGATGCAAAGTCTCCAAACATGAATGGGATTGTCAGTTTGGTCCGCTCTCCTGAGCCATTCGACATCATCTGCCACAGCAGAGGATCCAAAGAGTGATCCATCAGTGCACTTTCCAACATTCACAGGAGTTTCCATCAGTTTTTAGACATGCCTCTGCAACTTAAAGAAATAGTTCATCCAAAAAATAAACTTCTGTTACTTCATGTCGTTAAAAACCCATAAGACATTTGTTCATCTTCAGAACACAAATTAAGATATATAAAGATATCAAATCCAAGAGCTTCTACATGGTCTACATTGTTATACTGTCGTGAATGGTGGTGGACGGTGACAGGAAAGAGAAGAATTGAGTAAAGTCGTTATTTTTGTTTTCTTTGTGTGTTCTTATCTTCATAACATTATGGCTGAACCACTGATGTCACATGGACTATTTTAACAATGTTTTTACTTAGGGTGACTATATTTTAGTGTTCCAAAAAGAGGACGGGTGGGGGGTGGCAGGATACCTGACCATAGTAAAACTCAAAATATGTCATTTCCATAACTAAACTACAGCCCTATCTCAAATGAAAGGCTGCATCCTCCAGAGGTCGCATTTGAAGGCTGCATACTTCATAAAGAAGATCTTATTTTATAATATTAACCGTTATAAATGTGACCATTATTCTTAGTGAAGCATACATTGTTGTAATATGCTTATGACTTGCGAATGTAATTGAAATAAACCAGACTGTTGACGTATGCAACCTGCAAATGCAGCCTTCCGTTTGGGAAACGGCCTACATACAGTCACCATTATGCAGATTGAACATAAACACAGCTAAAAGCCTTCCTACCACAGTGGCTATCCTTTATGCAATATTTCAAACCTTTGACCCATGGCCGGGAGAAAATCAACCCACCGCAAGAGTTTACAATCGGCTCAATTCCGTGGGAAAAAATCGGATTTGGTAACCCTACATCCAAAACGAGCTTCATTTAAAGCAATTTAAATACTCCGCATGTTGATAGCAACTCCCTGATGCGCGAAAATTATATTCTAATTAGAATGTTTGCGGGAACAGGATTGAGAAAACAGTCCTGCGCAAGACTTTAATACAAAAACGCACACAATGAATGGCAACTGTAGAAAGCAAAAGCCAAATCCTGGACATTTTGGGCGATTTAGAAATCCCGGCCGGACGCATTTTGTTGAGGTATGTTGAGGTATGGTCACCTTACCTTATTACATTTCTGTGCCTTGACCCGTGGTGGTTCCGTTGCTGTCTGTGGTTAGAAAGCTCTCAGATTTCATCAAAGATTTCAGCTTAAAGGAGAAGTTCACTTTCAGAACAAAAATTTACTCGCCCTCTTGTCATCCAAGATATTCGTGTCTTTCTTTCTTCAGTCGATAAGAAATTATGTTTCTTGAGGGGGAAAAAATACAGGAATTATCTCCATATAACGGACTTAAATGGCGCCCCTAAGTTTGAACTTCAAAAATGCAGTTTAAACGCAGCTTCAAATTGCTTTAAACAATCCCAGCCGAGGAAGATCTTATCTAGCAAAATGATTTGTCATTTTTGAAACAAATTGACAATTAATATACTTCAGTCGCTCAACTTCTCTAAGTCTGCGTGAACTTTTCTGGTTCAATACGGTCAATACAGTTAGGGTATGTCGAAAAACTCCCATCTCGTTTTCTTCCCCATTTTCAAAATCGTCCTACATCGCTGCAGAAGTATAAACCCAGTGTTTACAAAGTGAACATGCAAAGAAGATCAAACGTCCTTTACAAAAGGAAAGGTAAAACAGCGATGTAGGACGATTTTGACATTGAAGAAAAAAATGAGACAGGAGTTTTTCGACATACCCTAAATGTATTGACCCGGATTACACAAACTAACCATGTGCATTGCAGGGACAAAACAATACAAGTATTTGAGGTTAAAAAGTATATAAATTGTCAATTTGTTTCGAAAATGACCGATTGTTTTGCTAGATAAGACCCTTTTTCCTTGGATCATTTAGAGCCATTTGAAGCTGCATTTGAACTGCATTTTGGAAGTTCAAATTTGGGGGCACCATTGAGGTCCACTATATGGAGAACATTCCTGAAATGTTTTCCTCAAGAAACATATTTTCTTAACGACTGAAGAAAGAAAGACATGAACATCTTGGATAACAAGGAGGTGAATAAATTATCTGTACATTTTTGTTCTGGAAGTGAACTCCTTTTAATTTGCATTCCGAAAATGAACAAAGGTCTTACGGGTTTGGAACGACATGAGGGTGAGTAAATAATGACAGAATTTTCATTTTTTTTTGGCTAAACTATCCCTTTTTATGTTAATAGTTTTAGCACTGAAGGAATTATATTCTAATTTAATAGTTATGGTTTTGCTGTACCTATTTGTTGTGAAGTGTAGAATCTGCTGTAATACCTCTGTAACACAAAAGGTTTTTTCTCTTATGATGCAGTCTCTCATGTGACTGCTTACTTTACAACAGTCAGGCCTATACTGGTGTAAACCAGATTAATATCTTGCAGTTATGGTTCATATTCACATGGAGCCGCAACAGTCTAAAATTGTTGAACTGGTTTGGTTAATGTATTCTTGTGTTGTATGTGTGCTATATTATACTTTTTGACAATATTTCATTAAACCTTCGATATATTTTATACTTTTATTAAGTATTTTATATGTAATTCCTGTAAACATTTCTGATAGTACAATGGAGTTACACAAAATTAAAATCACATAAATATACTCTGAAGATTAAGGAAATAGAATAAGGAATGGTGGAATAGAAATTGCTATGTCACTATCGTTTCACTCTCACCTCTTACACACCTCTTACATAATCTTATTAATAAAGGCCAGATTAGGGTGTACAGATTTAATGTCAACAATCTATGTCCTGGTAGTAGACCGCTTTGAACTGGTGAATTATTTACTAAACTTGCACAACTTGTCTTCTGCAGTGTGTTTTTCCTCTGTGCAGTGATTGAACTTTATTTAGAGCTATTCACTGCATACATACATGCAGTTTTTTCTGTATTCATGTCTTGAATGTTTAGATCCTTACAGCCCTATTAAGGCATGCATACAGAAAAAACTATGTATAACTAGCATAACTATACAAAAACATGAACCAGCATGTCAAACTCCCACTCCCACTGTCTCCTCCCCCTGTTGCTCTATGTTTATAACACTCACAGGGATCCGCTGCTCATGTTTGTCTTGAAATGAATCAGTCATTATGTGGATGAGTCTCATGAAGTTAGATCTGGCCTCTGTAGGCCTAGCTGTATCTCTGGGCTTTATTTTTGTGGTTTTGTTTGAGATCTTTAAGATTAAGTCCTACAGAGGTAAAACTCCACCTGGTCCCACACCGCTGCCTTTTGTGGGAAATATACCACATTTTTTGTTGAACCCAATGGAGTTCATAAGATCGGTGAGTGTTTGCTTATGTTTCTATATGTTTCTTATGTTCACCTGTTCACCTTTGAATTGTTATGATATCTTCTCTGAACAGTTTTCTCAGTATGGAGAGATGACCACTATGTATATCGGGAGAAAGCCAGCGATATTCCTCAACACAATCGAACTTGTGAAGGAAGCCATGGTCGAAAATGCTTCATCTTTTTCAGGAAGGCCACCTATACCACTTCTAATGTGGATCACTGAAGGATATGGTCAGTAGTGTTGAAAATGAATTGATGTTGTAGGGTTTATTAGTACATCCAAATTTCAATCAAATAGAAACAGCATATTAGCTGCAAGATTATTCGTAGATGCTGTAACTAAATGTTCTCCATTATCAAGTAGATATTATGGCAGGTTTTTGGTGTCTGGTTGAAAATGGTCTTGATCATTTAAGCAACCAGATAGTGAAGTTAAAGTGCTCCTATTATGCCATTTTAAACGGTTTTAAATTGTTTTATGAGACTCTTAAAACAGGTTTACATGTATGCAAGGTCAAAAAACACTTTAGTTTTTCCATCCTTTACCATTACTCCGACTAAAGAGACAGACAGACAGTCAAGCTGCATCAATCACTAATTTTTAGACTAGACATGTGTTAGCAAGACATGTGCAGGGTTGTTACACAACATAACATACACAATTGTGTATTTTGAACGGTTGTTAGAAAATACAATCTTTGTAGATTCATCTTTTGGAAGTGAATATAAAACAAATTTACTCACATCGTAGGATACAGCGTCTTCTGTATAATGTACGTGTAAATTTCCATGTGACGTAAACCACATGGAAATTTTACTGTTTGTGGGCGGGCAAGTTGTTCGCGACGTAGAACGTGGGCGGACATTATGCAAATGTATTACTTCGTGACGTATAGCCGTAACAGAAAAAGATTTGAATTCCTGACGACTCGTTCAGGCAATTGTGAGCTGACTCTTTTTTTTTTTCTTTTTTTATAGACAATAACTTTATTTATCGTGCACTGTCAGCTTCACAACTTTGCAGATAGTTTGTGTTCACATACAGCTACATGACACACGCATGAAAGGTCATATTTGAAAAGGCATAATAGGATTAAAGTTTTAATCTTGATGTCTTGTTTCTGAAACCTTTCAAGACCACGTAAATATGGTCTTGGTGTGGATTTGGGCCTCAAGCCATCTACTGCCAACTGCCAACCATTGGGGCCAAGGTCAACTTGGTAGACCTCACAGGTCTACAAAGTTGACCTTGGCCCCAATGGTTGGCAGAGTCTTAGATTTAGACAAGTAACTTAAAACTCTAAAATCTTGACTTAGTTACTTGTCTGTGTATATCCTTTTAACTCTAAAGGTCTGTTCTCTCACTATAAGGTATCGTAATGGCCACGTATGGTCACTCCTGGAAGCAGCAGAGACGGTTTGCTCTGCACACGCTCAGGAACTTTGGCCTGGGGAAGAAGTCTGTGGAAGAACGTGTGATAGAAGAAAGCAGTTACCTGGTTCCTGAAATGCTCAAATCGGAAGGTTGAGAATTTTAGTCTCTGTTTGTCAGGCTGTGCTGTCAATTTAAATTCATGTACTCTGCAAGATTCTCTTTCAAGTATTAAAACAATGCTTGCTAGAGACTAACACATGGTTTTCTTTGTTGAAGGCAAGCCTTTTGACCCCCAACATGCAATACAGAATGCTGTATCCAACATTATCTGCTCCATCGTGTTTGGGGATCGTTTTGACTATGATGACAAGCGCTTCGCATACCTTCTGGAAATCATAAGGGAGAACATCATTCAGTCAGGGGCATTTATTGGACAGGTATGAACAAGTACTAAATATGTTTTTAACTTGAGACTATCCTAGTATCCAATTGGATCACCAGGGTCAAGTGAGCTGGCATCGGTGAACACCCGGTCAAGCCAGCCACCACCTGGATTTTGCTGCATGTCTGTTTGTGGAATTATGGTACAGATACATGATGCATCCAAAAAGCTGACTTTCTAACACCCCATGTGAATGTCTATGCCTGACAGAGGGCGTGTCTGAAGATTCACGCTAATGCCACCATCATAGTGATGACAGCCAATCACATCCAGCTTGGACCGTGACACGCACTTGATTGGTTAACATCTGCACTTGTATATTTGCATAAACCAATCTGATTGGCTGATGCCTGCCTTGGCAAAAGCAACGGCAGTGATGAGACGCAATGGACCCATTATTCACTTCGGCAATGCTTGACATCACTCCATTCAAAGTTAATGAGAGGCTTTGACGCTAACATCCATATCGTAATTACAAAAATAGATGAGCACTGAAATCCAGGTGGTAGCTGGGTTGACCGAGTGTTTGCAGATGATGGCTCAATTGACCAGGGCAACTGGATCAGGAGGTCGATCATGTTCACGGTCTGCTTTCCCACAGGTTGTCGACACACTGAGTTAAACCCTACCAAACTTTACCAATAAGGTTGTAGGTAGTTACTTGGCCAAGGATGTCCAGTCCTGCTCCTGGAGGTCCACCTTCTTAAAGAGTTTAACGCAAACTCTTAAACTTACTTGAAAAGGTTAATTGGTGTCT
The DNA here is from genome assembly GCA_019740295.1 of Labeo calbasu. Lineage (NCBI taxonomy): Eukaryota > Metazoa > Chordata > Actinopteri > Cypriniformes > Cyprinidae > Labeo > Labeo calbasu. The sequence goes on from JAHKKF010528834.1 coordinate 9,078, forward strand.
TCACTGTTATAAGAAACTAGGCAGTTGTTTTGGAGCTGGAGGTGAAATTCCAGGAGCAGGACTGGAGCCTCCTGCAGTTGATGCACCATAGTTATATGTAGCCTTTTTCTTTTCCAGGTGTTTAACTTGCTTCCCATCATCAAACATTTGCCAGGGCCACAACAGAAAATTTATCAGAACGCAGAAGAGTTGAAAGCTTTCATCAGGGATGTAGTCAAAACGCACAGAGAAACTCTGGATCCAGACAGTCCACGAGACTTCATTGATGCCTACCTGCTAGAGATCGAGAAAGTGAGATCATCATGAACAACCGCTCTGAAACTGGGAGAGTTGATGATAGTTAGTGGGAGTTACATTCCCAGTCCTAACCCTGAGTGGTTGACAGGAGTTTTGTTTCAGAACCAACAATATTCTGGTGAAATCATGGTAAGCTGCTTGGGAACTAGATATGCTTGGTTAAGCAAATATGCCTCTTTTTTTTCTTGGAACAGCAAAAGTCTAATGAGGACTCTACGTTTCATGAGGATAACATGGTAATGTCAGTATCTGACCTTTTCCTGGCTGGAACGGACACTACAGCAACCACCATCAGATGGACCCTCATCTTCTTGACTCAAAACCCACATGTACAAGGTACTGTAGGTCAAACAGTAGATCATGGTGCTAGGAAATGCCAAGTTGATTAAATGGTTCCCCAGGAATGCCTGAATTGATAATGTACATCTTACATATTCTGTTTTTCTGCTTTGGTTATAAACTACTGCCAAGTGTGTAAATGTAGTTTTAAAGTTGATAAGGCAATAAAGTGTTCTGTTCGTATGCATACAGTTCAAGGGTTAGTTCTCCTAAAAGTGAGAACTCTTTGTTCTATAAAATGTAATAGCTTTAAGGAACAGACCAAGTTTTATGCATTGATCACTGACTCCCCTTCTCCACAACTCTCAAATCTCATTTGTACAGTATTTCAGTACAGCATATTCATATAACTATTGATTTTGAGACGCACAACCAATGGCATTTGGTCTTGTCAAACCTTAAGTGTCTTGAATATGCCCAAATGCGTATATTAACAGTTGCCGGTTCATGGCTTTCCTGTTGGTCTTTTGTTGCTTTTAAAGGGATAATTCACCCAAAAATGAAAATTAGCCCATTATTTACTCACCCTCCAGGCATCCTAGGTGTATATGACTTCCTTCTTTCAGACAAATCCATATTAAAATTATCCTGCCACTTCCAAGCTTTAGAATGGCATAGGCAGGTGTTTCTCTTCATCAGTCCAAAACATGTCCAATAAAGTACATCCGATTCATAATAAAAAGTGCCTCACACAGCTCCGGGGGGTGAATAAAGGCCTCTTCAGATAATGAAAGACGTCTGTGATTTCGATATAAACCAAGAGGAGACTGATGCGAAATTGCAACTAGGTTGATACAGATTGTACCAAACAGGAACTCCCATCAGAACACACCATTAGTTGAGCTAGAAGAGGGGAAATAGCACCACAGTGTGTTGACTTTTCAGGAAGTCAAATTTACAGTGACCTGTACCAGTATTCTGACTTTGGAAAACATACACTTATCCGCTTTCGTTTCATTACAGAGCGATGCCATGAGGAGATTGTTCGGGTGCTGGGTTACGACCGCCTGCCCAGCATGGATGACCGTGA
>JAHKKF010528834.1:10793-23658 GCA_019740295.1 Labeo calbasu
GAAGTGGCCAGACATGAACGGGATTGTCAGTGTGGTCCGCTCTCCTGAAGCATACGACATCATCTGCCACAGCAGAGGATCCAAAAAGTGATCCATCAGTACACTTTCCAACATTTGCAGGAGTTTCCGTAGTTGTTTTAACACAATTTGTAGCTGTCAAGAAATTACATTCTAGTTTAATAGTTAAGGTTTTGAAAATGTGACACACATGATGTATTCACTGTAAAATGTAGAATCTGATATCACAATAAATTACTTAATTGCTGTAATACCACTGTAAAGAAAAAGTGTTCTTCCACTTATGATGTAATCTCTCATTTGACAGCCTGTATTATTACAGACAGGTGTGTACAGGTCTAAACTACAGTAGATGTAAGTCTTGCTGGTATGGTTCATATTCACACTGAGCTACAGCACACCATGTGCATGTTTGAAATTGTAGAACAGGTTAAGCTAATGCATCATGTACATCACTGTATCCATTTTATGTATATGCATGTAACAGCCATTCATTTGAGTTGACAAAACAATGCTTTAAATATCAAAGATTCAGTATATTTTTGGGAGAATACTTTAATTAAAACGGTAGTATTTTTAAAAGTCTTACAAAGGTTACAAGTTCTTGTGAACATTTCTTCTAAAACATTAAACAGAATGTAGTTAAAATGTGTTAAAATGTTTTAAATATCATACTCTAAGACTAAGAAAAACAATCCCTGAGTGAGCCTAATCGCAGTTCATGCAACTTTCTCAATTGTACAATAATTTCCTGATTTGTGCATGGTCACATACAAAAATAAGTGCTTTTGTGGTCTTCAAAGCTGTATGTAAACATAATATATTTAAACATCTTTATAATATATATATTTAAGAAAGCACTTATTTTAAGTACTCTCTGTTCTTGATGGAAATCCAGTCACACTGAAAAAATGCTGTGATGTATAAAAAATCCAGGTTATCCTAGTTGACTTTGGTCACAGTTTAGTGGAGAACAATGTTTACATTTGTTGGAATGGGTTTGTTCACCTAGTCAAATGTCCAGTTTGACTGCAAAATATTTAAGTCCTCCAGACTTGTCCTGTCCTACAGTTTAGTACCAGCGGGGAGAAGAAAGGTCTGGACACCCAATCCTCTTAGTGTCACCACATCAGGCATGGACTCCAAGAGCTGGCGGACCGAAGCGTAGCTGTCCAGCACCTCAGAGGTGAGAAGGAGTGGACAGGACCTCCGTGCTTTGCTTAAAGTGACACCTTCGGGATATTGGGCCAACAGGTCCCGAAGTGCTTTCTTCAGCTTCATCAGGTCAGTGCTTGGTTCTGAGAATCAATGGATGAAAGGATAGATAATACTGCATGAATCTGGTAGCATATAATGCAGTACAGTAAGTTATAACTTGCACAATAACATTGGCAATTCTCAAATAACAGTGATTACACTGGATATGGTTTGTTAGCTTCAAGATTACAAACAAATACTGTGGTGATACTATGCAGTGTACTTTGGCAGATACTATGGTGCTCAGTACTTACAATGTTTGGCTGGTCATAGTTGATTTAATCTTAATGTAGCTTGTTTAAACTGGTCAAGCTGGTGTTTAGCTGGTTTTAGCTGTTTGGTCAGCTGGTCTCCCAGCCTCACCAGGTAACAAGTAGTCGAAACCCCTCTAAAACCAGCCTGCTAAACCAGCCATCAAGCTTAAGCTGTACTCCAAAGAACTTAAAATAATGTTACATGCTAAAATATGGTATTATACAATGGTTCAAAACAAACACGGTAATACAACAATGGTATATACCATGGTTCAAAACAAACATGGTAATACAACTGGGATGTTGTTACTGCCAGAGGGTTTGATCCGTAAACTGTCTGCCTTTACCACTGTAAAATGTCGGGTAAACCGTACTGCAAATCTCTGTGACTAAAACTATATCAAAGTAGTTATAGAAGTCTAACATTTACTCACGTGTATCAGATGATGGTGGTGCTCCCCTGGCGAGCACGTTACTGTAGAGCATCGCTGATCCTCCGGTACAATTCTGTGTCATCTTTAACGAAACTTAATTATGACGGCGAATTCTGTTAATGTAAAGTGTTAAAAATCACCCGCTTGGTAACGTAGCTGTAGTGATCAAATCGGTAAAACAAACACAATCAAATTTTCTACTCTGATCGAAGTTAAACACCGCTTCTGGCATTTAAACGTAATCGAAACTAACAGGTTACTTACATGATTCATTTGGGTCCGAATCATTTTATTGAATCGACTCTTTCGAACTTCAGAGAATCGTTCAGCTAATTCAGCTATGTAACGGTTAATGTAGCATTTTAAATTTATAATGACACCTATCAGTGGATTTAAGAGTTTGTTGCCGTCACCACTTACACAAAAAGCACAATGTATGACGAGTTTCGATATACGGTAAAATAAATAATGTAGGCCTAATCTTTTAAGAACCACTATTTGTACACCAGTTGTAAAAGTGTACATATTAGTCAGCTGTTTTAAACAAATTTGTAAGGTCTTGCTGTTTCAGTGGTCTAAGTTTAACCTGTACGATTCAGTCTGTTTTGCATTTCGATCGATTCATTAAAAAGAACCGATTCCTAAGAACGATTCGCGAGCCAAACCGTACGCTTTCGTTTTCGCCTTCGTTTTTAAGGAAGAAGCCCAGTAATATTAGCCTATGTGCTTCTTCATTTTCAGACATCACATATTAGTTTATCAACACGGAAACTTACGTCACAAAAGCCGTTCAAATGAATGTAAAACGACGCTAAGCATTAGAAAACTGTTTTCCTGTGTTTATTTGTCTGTGGTGTAAGAAAGCAGCAGTTTACAACAGTTCTCTCCCAAAATTATGGATGATCTAAAACAATCTCATAGGAATTTACAAAATATGTACGTTATTGCAAGAGAGTGCATGTGACCCTGGACCACAAAACCAGTCGTAAGGGTCAGTGTTTTGAGATTTAAATTTATACATAATCTAAAAGCTGAAACAAGATTTCTATAGATGCGTTGTTTATTAGGATAGGACATGTATTTGGCCGAGATACAACTATTGTGCAAAAAATCTGATACTGAGAAAATCGCCTTTTAGGTTGTCCAAATTTAGTCCGTAACATGCATATTATTAATCCAAAAAAAGTTTTGATATGTTTATGTTAGGGAATTTACAAAATATCTTAATGCAACATTATGTTTACTTAATATCCTAATGATTTTTGGCCTAAAAGAAAAATCGATCATTTTGACCCACAATGTGTTGTTGGTTGTTGCTACAAATATACTTATGGTTTTGTGGTCCAGGGCACATATGTGTTTGATATAGTTGAACTGAATGATTACTATGTTCATATGGTAGACCTAATTTAAGAGATACCAAATTATGGTCAAATATAAAATCCACAAAATGTATATTGTATTGTATTGTGTTGTATTGCTCAATGTTGCATCAAGTTTATTTCATCATGAACTTGTGACTGACTGTTTTCGTACTTCACCTTTGTCTTAGTTGTACTCTCTCTAACCTTTACACACCTCTTGCATCATGTGATTTAATGTGGAACAGTTATCCTTTCTGATTATACACTTGTATAAGATAATCGGTCATGTATGCACAGTCATTCAGTCTTCTATCATATCTCTCCTTCTGCAGCAAACCAGCACTTGGGAACTATTATGAACTTTGAGGAATTACCTTTGGGAAAGGGAAGGAAATGGGAATAGGGTGTGCTTTCCTTCTTTTGTAAGTAGCTGCAATGCTTAAACCTTCTGTTTTGATTGCTTATAGATAGTATAGTAGCTCATGTTGTTTGTTATGCTTGACATTTTAGGATGAAAGTACTCCTATATGCATTTATTATATCAGTCATATCTACACAGCTGAAAGGGTTAACTGCATGGCAAACTCCCTCACTGACTCCGCCCTCTTCTGCCTTTTCTGCTTTTATAAAACTCGCCGGCCAGCCGCTTGCCCTTGTGTTTGTCTTGGAATGAATCTGTCACCATGTGGATGACTCTTATGAAGTTAGACCTGACCTCTGTATGCCTGGCTCTGTTTCTGGGCTTGATCTTTATGGTTCTGTTTGAGATCTTCAGGATTAATTTCTACAGAGATCAAATTCCTCCTGGTCCCAGACCTTTGCCTTTCATAGGAATTTTACCACATTTAGCAAAGAAGCCAATGGAGTTCATAAGATCAGTGAGTTTTTGCTGAGTTTCTTGGTAGGGACTTAACATTTAACTCTTATGTATTTTATAGTTAGATGTTGTTCAGAATGTAGTAACACCTTTGTGTTAAACAACAGTTTATAAATTTACATGCTCTCCTCTGGACAGGTGTCTCAGTATGGAGAGATTTCTACTTTGTATATCGGTAGGAAGCCAACAATAGTCCTAAATACAATCCAGGTCACTAAGGAAGCATTGGTTCAGGAAGCTTTTTCTGGAAGACCATCTATGCCTCTTATAGAATGGATAACTAATGGACTTGGTCAGTAACAAAATGTAGACTTCATAATATTTCATTCTAGAACCATTTTTGGTTCTCCAAAGAACATTTCAGCAAACAATCCTCAAACAGTTCTCTTTCCTAGGTATTATAATGGTCACGTTTGGTCACTCCTGGAGGCAGCAGAGACGCTTTGCTCTGCACACGCTCAGGAATTTTGGCCTGGGGAAAAAATCAGTAGAAGATCGTGTGATAGAGGAAAGCCGCTATCTGATTGCTGAAATGCTCAAAGCAGAAGGTATGAAATGTTTATGCTCTGTATGTTTATGCTATGCATTGCTTGCATTTGTAACAATAATAATGTTGAATTTCACAAATATTTTCAATACTTAAATTCAAATTTATACTTGCAATAGATTGGATACAAAAGCACAGATCTTTTCCACACATACCGATTCATGTTTTTGTTCTTTTTTTGTAGGCAAGCCTGTGAACCCCCAACATGCCATACAGAATGCGGTTTCTAATATTATCTGTTCCATCGTGTTTGGAGATCGCTTCGACTATGATAACAAACGCTTCTCATACCTTCTAAAAATCCTGAATGAAAACTTCATGCTCGCAGGGTCACCTGTGGGACAGGTGTGATCAAATGCTTCATTTTTGTCAAAAAGTTATTTTATTATGTGAAAATTGTTTCAATATTTCAAAAAACATTTTAATCATGACGGGCCCATGATCTTCAACAGATTTTCATCTATCTTCAATAGATTTTCAACTTAGCCCCCTTCATCAAGCATTTCCCTGGACCACACCAGAAGGTCATGCAGAACGCCACTGAGTTATTGGGTTTCATCCAAGACGAAGTAAAAGATCACAGGGAAACTCTGGATCCAGACAGCCCCCGAGACTTCATTGATGCCTACCTGCTGGAGATCGAGAAAGTGAGATCACTGTTAAAGAAAGAGTTCTCATTTATCCATGTAGCTTTAGTAAACTGATGGATTTTTTTATCTGGAGCAGCAAAAGTCCAACAAGGATTCCACGTTTCATGAGGAGAACATGGTTATGTCAACAGCTGACCTGTTTTTGGCTGGAACCGACACAACATCGACCACCATCAGATGGGGGCTCATCTTCTTGATTCAAAACCCAGATGTACAAGGTGCTAAAGCTAAACATTAGCACTGGATAAAAACACCAAACAGTCATGTTCTGGAAGACAACTTGTTATTAAAAACAAGACTTACTTTTATAGATCTTTGCAGCCTTAATGTGCAGCCACATACAGTTGAGGTCAAAAGTTGCAGAATGGAAAGGAAAAGATATTTCATGTAAAAGACATTTACATATAGTCTACAAGTGAAAATAATAGTTGAATTTATAAAAATGACCCCTTTTAGAGATTTACATATGCTTGATTCTTAATACTGCTTTTACCTGATGATCCACAGCTGTGTTTTTTTTTGTTTATTGATAGTTGTTCATGAGTCCCTTGTTTGTCCTGAACAGTTAAATTGTCTGCTGTTTTTCAGAAAAATCCTTCAGGTCCCACAAATTCTTTGGTTTTTCAGCATTTTGTGTGTGTTTGAACCCTTTCCAACAATGACTGCATGATTTTGAGATCCATCTTTTCACACTGAGGACAACTAAGGGACTCATATGCAACTATTACAGAAGGTTCAAATGCTCACTGATGCTTCAGAAGGAAACATAATGCATTAAGAGCCGGGGGTGAAAACTTTTGAAATTTGAAGATTAGGGTAAATGTAACTTATTTTGTCTTCTGGGACACACATCTTCTGTAGTTTCTGAAAGGCAGTACTAAATGAAAAAAGATTATATTTAGGCAAAATAAGAAAAATATACACATCTTCATTTTGTTCAAAAGTTTACACCCCCCAGCTGTTAATGCGTTGGGTTTCCTTTTGAAGCATCAGTGAGGTTTGAACCTTCTGTAATAGTTGCATATGAGTGTCTCAGTTGTTCTCAGTGGGAAAAGATGGATCTCAAAATCATACAGTCATTTTTGGAAAGGGTTCAAACACACAAAATGCTGAAAAACCAAAAAAAAGGGACTCATGAACAACTATCAAAAAACACAGCTGTGGATCATTCAGGTAACAACACAGTATTAAGAATCAAGTGTACCTATACGTAAACATTTGAACAGGGTCGTTTTTATAAAATGTGAACTATATGTAAACGTCTTTTATTTAAAATATCTCATTCAGGTCAGTACTAAATAAAAAATAACATGCATTTTGTAAGATCCTTCTTATTTGGATAAAATAATTAACATTTTGCAGATTCTCCAAGGTGTATGTAAACTTTTGAGCTCAACTGTAGGTGAAAATATGTAGGTATAGTGTATTATTTCAGCACCTTAACACTATTCTATGATGAAGTTCAAGCGTGGCTGTTTTCTAAATCTACTTCATTTTGTTACGTAACACAGAGCGATGTCATGAGGAGATTGTTCGGGTGTTGGGTTACGACCGTTTGCCCAGTATGGATGACCGTGACAAACTACCGTACACGTACGCCACTGTTCACGAGATTCAGCGCTGTGCCAACATTGTACCTTTAGGCGTGATTCATGAAACGATTCGGCCCACAAAATTACAAGGATACGACATCCCCCAGGTAATGAATGGAGCATGGATGAGTAAATGAATGAAGTTAATTAAGTCATGATTAAATGCAGCTTGTAAATATATAAGGTTATATAAGGGTGTTTTTTGAATGTCTTCAATGAGTTTCATTTATAAAAAAGTTAAATTAAACTCTGCTAAACTTTCCTCATTCAGGGAACTATGATCATGTCAAACCTAGATGCAATTCTTAGTAATAAGAAGCACTGGAAGCATCCTAAAGCCTTTAACCCGGAGAATTTCTTGGATGAGAACGGGAACTTCTGCAAACCAGAGTCTTTCATTGCCTTCTCACTGGGTGAGTCAGCTATTTGTGAAATTAATAAACAGATTTAACCACGAGCGAAAGTTACTAGACTGATTTGTGTTTGTTTATCAGGTCCGAGGGTTTGTCTCGGGGAGACTCTGGCGAGGACAGAGCTCTTCTTGTACATGACGTCTCTCCTACAGCGGATTCATTTCTCCTGGCCGCCCGAGCCACAGTCCATAGACATGGATGGGATCATGGGTATCGTCCGCTATCCTCAGACATACAACGTTGTCTGTCGCAGCAGAGATACTAAGGATTAACCGTCAGTGACTCAAAACGTATCAAACAGTCATCATCATGTCATTTCTGTAAATTTTTACAGCATTTGTTGCAATCGAAATTAAAAGTTAAAATTTTACTTGTTTGTATTAGTCACTGTGACAAGTTTTATTATAATTACTTTATTATGAATTGTATTTTATTGTATAATAAATGTATACACATGTATAGAATTTTTATAGTGAAGCGCTTCTACTACAGTTGAAAACAATGTGCAGTCGAACAGTTTTCACTTAGTATCTTTACATTTCCTTCCACCAGTATCAATGAACATTAATGTGTAAATTTACAGTCAGACTCTGCACCAGAGCACATCATACAGAAGTATGATATAGGTGTAGTATTAGGTGGAGTCATATATGCATTTGTGTCCATCCGTTTAATGTTGTAGAACTGGTTTAGTTACTGGATCATGTTACTTGAATGATCATGTTGTGACATATACAGCAAGGTCATCTTCCAGAGGCTGTACAGATGGTAATGGACAATTATGCTAAATCTTTAACCTAATATCAAATTTTGATTTATCTTAATCATCCTGCCCTATGTTGTACATTAATAAACAGAGAAGGTGTACAATTTTAAAGGAATAGTTAACTCAAAATTGAAAATAAGCTGAAAATTTACTTTTGGTTTATTTCTTCATCTCATAAGATTTGGAGAAATTTATCATTACGTCACTTGCTCACCAATGGATCCTCTGCAGTGACTGGATGGGTGCTGTCAGAATGAGAGTACAAACAGCTGATAAAAAATAACAATAATCCACAAGTAATCCACACCACTCCAGTCCATTAATTTTTTCAGGTCTTGTCACGATAATGTCCTGGCAGAAAATTACCAGTAGCTGGCCTTTTCTGTTTTTTTATGTTTTTTCTTAATGTGTACCCAACTGACCAACAATTAACTGATACAATATCTAAAGCTAGCTAAAGAACAAAAGAAATCATAAAATGATGATTCGCAATACCTGCTCCGCTCCAAAGTTCAAATCTAAATCAAATTATTCGCGATTCGCGCTCTGAAGTTTCGATCTGAATCAAATTATTCGCGATTCGCGCTCTAAAGTTTCGATCTGAATCAAATCATTCGTGATACGCGCTCCAAAAAGTCGATCAGATTGAAAAGGATTGCGAACCCGCTTCTAAGTTCCGATCTGTATTATGAATCTTTCAATTCGCGAAATGATTCGCGCACCTGCTCAATTCGAAATTTCGATATTATAATCAAAAGATTCACAAACCCGCTCCAAAGTTCCGATCTAAATTAAATGATTCATTGAAATCCCGATCTGAATCAAATGATTCGCGATACGCCATCCGATTAGACAGCTTCGAAACAGTGAATTTGTGCGATGAAATGGTTTAACTGATTTGAGTTTCGAAAAGCTCTGATTCAGCCATCACTAAGTGCTTTTTTTAAAACGATTACAAGTGATGTCGAAATTCGAAAATTAATGGTTTTGTTCTTGCTAGTGAATCGAATTTGAGTTTGAATCAATAGGAGCGGTTCCAGCGTAAATGACTCACTCAGCTGAATCATTTTGTCTGTTTCTCAGCTATTTGCACCCTCAATTCGTTAGTTTTATGACATTAACTGAAACAATAGCAAAAATAATCTTTTCAAATAAAATCTCCATATTTCCATTCTTAAGACACCCAACACAAATCTACACGTTCACGAGATTCAGCATTGTGCCAACATTGCACCTTTTGGAGTGTTTCGTGTCCACAAAACTGAGGATACGACTTTCCCAAGGTAATGAATGGAGCATGGATAAAATAAATGTTAAAGTAAGTTAAAGTCAGTGTTGGGAAGTTTACTTTGGAAATGTAATAGGTTACAGATTACAAGTTACTCGATTTAAAATGTAATAAGTAGTGTAACTTTTCAGTTACTTCATTAAAGTAATGTAACTTATTACTTTTGATTACTTTTTGATTACTTTTCTAAATTTCTAATATTTTCAACTGCAAACCATTTTGATACATTTTAAACCAGGCAGAGTTAACCTTACAGTAGCACTCAACACTGATTACTGTCAGACTTTCAAAATCCCTTATCATTGAATTAAAATTGTAATAAGTAAGGGATAATATACATCTTTATTTTGCGATAACAACTGGCTGGATGTACATTATCCCATTTATTACACAGCTGCTTGCCACAAAAGTAAATAATGATCAAGTGTAAAGAAAAATGATCAAGTGTATAGCGCCGACTTAAGTTTCCCAGATGAGTTTGTGTTATTAGTTTTTACCAGTTGTTATCAGGGAATAACATACCTTGGAATGTCATGACTGACCAATCAGAATCAAGCATTCTACAGAGCCGTGTAATAATTTAATTTAAAGCACAACCACCACAAATTTAGATTTAACACCTCTTATTTATTTGTTATTAGATCATTTTAGATCATTGAGGTTAAATTCAGATAGCTATTACTGGTTTTGAAATCAAATGTTTGCATAGTTATGACAGGAAACTTTGGAATCTAACAATGCCTTGGAAAATCTTAAAAACTAAAGTATGTGCATAAACCCAAATAGGAAATAAAACAGTTATTGAATAATGTGTCTATTCTGTGTCTTAAATTCGTGAAACATTGGTGTCTCAGCAGTGAATGCAGTTTATAAAAGAAGTCAATTAAATCTGTGTGTGTGTGTGTGTGTGTGTGAAAAAAATTGTATGTAACCCCCTTTGTAATCATTAACATTTTTCAAAAGTAACTGTAATTTAGTAAAAAAAAAAATCTCAGTAACTGTAACTAATTACAATTACATTTATTTTGTAATTAAATTACATAATTCTGTTACATGTAACTAGTTACTCCCCAACACTGGTTAAAGTCCTCACTGAAACTCTTGACGTTTGCCCTGGGTTTGTTACACCCAAAACATTCTTTTGATTCAATCTTTTCAATGAAGCAGTTGACAGCTCACAAAATCCGCCTTAACGAATTGCTCACGAACAGTATGACTTGAAGGTGTGTATATATTACACTTCATCATTAGAATATCACAAGTGATAAAGCACATTTTTCAATAAAAAAATTAAACTATAGTAAGAATAAAGAGACTAGCATAAGAGATTAGCCTATATTTTTATTCCAGCAAACCAAAACAAATCATACATTAAAACAAGTTGTGTACTACACTTGTCCAGTCACCTAAATTAATGACATAAATATAAAAATTATGTAAGAAAGTTCATACCGTGTTTACAAATGTACACAGTGAAATCTCAAAACCGGATTATCTGAAATTAATTACTAATCCAATGTAAATTATGACTGATTCCAGTATGAATGATGGAATTGTTTCTTACAAACATACACCTTTTGGCTTCATAAGAAATCATTTAATCATTTCATTTGTTAGTTTTATGATTGACACATTGGGATGAAGAAACTAATATATGCATTCATCATATTAGTCATATCAACACAACTGAAAGGGTTAACAGCAAATACAACTCTTCCAGTGTCTCCGCCCCTTCCAGTGTCTTCGCTTTTACTTTTATAAAACTCACCGGTCGTCCGCTGTCCTTGTGTTTGTCCTGAAATGAATCTGCCATCATGTGGACGACTCTTTTAAAGTTAGACCTGACCTCTGTATGCCTGGCTCTGTTTCTGGGCTTGATCTTTACGCTTTTGTTTGAGATCTTTAGGATTAATTCATGCAGAAGTCGAACTCCACCTGGTCCCAGACCTCTACCTTTTGTGGGAACCATACCAAGTTTTAAGATGCCATTTGACACTATAAGATCAGTAAGTCTTTGCTGTGTTTCTAATGAATTTAACATTCAACTCTTTGAAACTACCTGCTTTGAAATTCTCATGCACTAAATTTATTGTGGATCTTCTCCGAGCAGCTATGTCAGTATGGAGAAATATCTGCTGTGTATTTTGGAAGGAAACCAATGATAATCCTTAATACAATCCAGATCACCAAAGAAGCCTTCGTTCAGGAAGCTTTTTCTGGAAGACCATTTATGCCTCTTGTAGACTGGCTATCCAAGGGACTCGGTCAGTATGTTATTTTGATTTCTGAAATATGGATTTTATACTATTTCATTTGATACTTTAGAGTACATTTTACAAAATGTTCCAAAATGAGGTTTTCACAGTAGATTCCAATAAGAATCTTTACATCTAAGAGTGTTTCTTGGGTCTTGAGAGCCAAATGACACCATGTACCTTTGCTTCAAAAATGCGTAGACTGAATTTAGTACGTAATCAGATTCCAGAAGGTCGGATATAAAACGGATCGTTCAGCTCCTTGATTCTGATTGGTTGCGCGCCGTTCGAAGACGTTGTAAATTACTCTACAAGCATACAGCTGTGACCTCATTACATAAGTATTCCTGCGTCACTGCGTTTGTGTTGCTGCGGTTCCGTCCATACATCATTTCAGCAAAATTAACTTGTATTTATTTAATGAAGTAAGAGTGACCTCTGCTGGCGTGATGTTTCCATCATGCACCTTTACTTAATTTTCCCCCTGTCAAAGATGCGGGAAAAATATCATATATTGGATTTAAAACACAAATAAATAACACGCACATAAGAACAGTATCTGTTATGATTTGAGCCCATTGAGACCCTGTTTACACTACTGCATTTTCACGATAGAGGCAGGATAGAGTGTTTTCATGACGAGTAATCAGTCGGTCAAATATTGGCCGCACTAAATGTGAACAATGAACAGAACAGAACGAAACTGACATATTTAGCCGATTATTGCAGCTAAATATGGTCAATTATTGTCATGTTTTGGGCTGTACTAATCTGTTGGACCGGGGAAAACATTTGGAGTACTATAGACTGCCAAAAGTTGTAACAAATCAAGGAGAAGAGTGCACACAACTGAGGAACAAAATGCGTCTGTGGTTGGCCAAACTGAACCAGGAATTCCAGAGCAAGAATCTTGACAACGATCGTGTTTTCTCTTATCATTTCCGGTCAGATAGGTGAAATATTCGGCTATTATCTTAGGCCTCGTTTACACTGCAGGTCTTGATGCCTAATTCCGATTTGTTGCCTATATCCGATTTTTTTGGACCGTCTGTGTCTTTTTAATTGTGACCCATATCCGATTTGTGTGTTTACACTTGCTATAATTTCGCGCATGCTCAACGGGGGTTTTTGCACGACACCGTAGCCAAGA
>JAHKKF010528835.1:0-14065 GCA_019740295.1 Labeo calbasu
ATTTTTACAGATTAATTAAAAACCGCTGCATGGATTTTTATCATTATAGGGTAGATTTGTACATACACTGCCAACACACATTAATGTTCAAACAGCATAAAAAAAAGTGAACTTAGCATCTGATCACCCCTTTAAGGCATTTAAGCATATTTGAAAAAAGACATTAAATAGCCTGTAATAACCTAAATCAATGATTTAAAAAAAAATAGCATTTTTGGCAAGTCCAGGTCATTTAATAGAAATATGATGTTTTAACACTTATGACTTAAAGTGCCAGCTGTGGTCATATCCCCCTAAAACATTGCATGCTTGTTTAGAATCACCTGTCGCATGTGCTCACCAGGTTTTGTGAAGTTTTGAGTTTTTGTTTAGGCTTTATAGGCTTTTGGGTATATTAGGACAAGCCCCTTTTCTAAACAACCCCATTATAGGTTCCCAAATTGTAAATTTCAACATTTTTTGTTAATTATTGACCTAGAGAGTCCAGAGAATAACACTGCAGTGTTTTTTTTTTTCTTCCAGATTGAGCGAAAAGTCTAGGTCTACTATATTTTGCAAAAGTAGGTTTTCACATCTTCTCAATTATTTTGCTAATGGTTTGATTGACAGCAGTGTTTCTAGAGGCAAAGTAATTCAGAATGAGGAGGTCTATCATATGATATGAATATCATGCATATATGTGAAAACAGTGCCATTTACAATTGCCAGTGACCGATTTCTTTCAGATTTCTCACAGACCTTTAGGGCCGTGAGTCAAACAGACCCACCGAGTTTCGTTCCGATCATCCTTGTTGTTATCCTTGTTTAATAGGTGCTAAAAGCTCATCAGCCTATGGCGGCAATGTTTTTTGAGATACACAAACGTCCTTAGATGCTAGCAGCACTTTGGACCGAGAGCGTGCGTAGCGATTTTCATGTTGATAGAACAACGGTTGCGTAGTTATGGTTGATTTTATGTTTTTTTCCCCCTCTTATATAGTGCAACCAAGTGGCCAAGCTCTGCGTCTAGTTTGCAAAGTAGGTTTCTCAAAAAATGCATAATACCCGAAAAATTTCACCAGTGAAGGACGAATCTGAGACATGAGCCAAGGATTCCACTGACATAAGACACTTGAGCCTGTGATGAATGGTTTAGGAGTTATGAGTGATTTCAGACTTCTGATCGCTGTAGCGCCCCCGTCAGACCGATTAGGGCGAGCCTTGGTGACATTGTAGAAGTGTGTAAGTACTACCATCCCTCCAAGTTTCAAGTCTCTATGACTTACGGTTTGGTGTGCATGATCAGTTTTACTTGGAGATGTGTTGCTGTTGGACATTGTTTTTTGTTTTTTTTAGAAAAACAAGTGATTTATATACTTTTTAATGTCATATTGTATAATATTGGTGTTGGTTTATTTTTGTACTACAGTTTTTTTTCTCATCCAATATTTTAAGGAGACACTGTCTAAAGGTGACAGAAAAAGCAAGGAGGAACACAAGCAAGATTCAAACCTGCATCCCTGAGAGCACAATTGCACATACAGTACAAGCCATGAGCAAACTGTTCCACGGCTGTGACAATATTGCCCTATTTTTATTCATTCCCTATCATACAGGTCCAGAATTAGTACAATGGTTCAGGCTTGGTCATTGTTAGGTCCATAAATGTGTGCTTGCCACTGTTAATCCGATTTTTTCCGATCTATGCCAATAACTACAGCTCTCCCTTAAGCAAAGAAATGAACACTAGATGCTTATTTAATATAATGTGCACAGCTTGTATAAAATAACACTCTCCAAGTGTGTATATATCGCACCTGATTTTCCAGGTTATACAAGCCCTCAAAAAATTCAAATGAGTTTTTAATGAAGAAAATGTTAATAACTATGAGAAAGGAGAATATCTATCAGCATTCCTTTTCTTTCCTGGAAGTGGAAGAATAGAGCAAGAGAGAGAGAGAGGGAAAGATACTAGGAGAGCCATTAGAGCTGGCCTGTGAGATCTCATTAATGCGAGTGTTGAAAAGACGTTTATAAAGGTCCTCGGCCAGTCCTAACCCGACTGTACTTCTGTAAGTAATGCTTCAATCTCCAGACTCCCCAAAGGACAGAGAGACTCTTATTACTGCATCAGACTGGTAATGAGTCGGCTTGCCTTACTGCACACACGGCTTGCATGTGCTCCTCTTTAATAACAGCCACTTGTAATGACATACACGAAGGTCAGCGAGAAGACAATCAGATGCTCAGATGTAGGGCATCTGAATTTGAAACTCTTAAACACAACCATAAAATGACTTTGACTCTATCTGCCTGTCCACTCAATGGCTTATCTATCTGTCTGTCCATCTGTCAATTTAGGAGACAATTTCTTTATGTAGTTTATTTATCTATTTCTTGTCTGTTTACCCTTCAGTCTATCTATCTGCCTGTCTATTCATCTGTCAATTTGTCATTTTATCTGTTTGTCTCTCAACTGTCAGTTCTTCTATCAATCTTTCGAAGTCTTTGACAAATTTGAACATCTATACTTGTCTAACTATCTGTCTGTCCGTCTGTCTGCCTATCTGTTTATCTATGTATCTGTCCTTCCATTTGTCTATTGGTCTGTCTATCTATTATTCCATCTGTCCTTCCATCTATCTATCTGTGTGTGTGTCTGTCTGTCTGTCTGTCTGTTTGCTTATCTATCTATCTATCTATCTATCTATCTATCTATCTATCTATCTATCTATCGATCTATCGATTTGTCCATCTATCTAGCCATCTATTCGTCCATCCAGGCATTCGTCCATTTGTTTATCCATCCATTTGTCTATCTATTCATCTATTCTTCCTTCTATTCATCAATCCATCCATCCATCCATACATACATACATACATTCATCCATACATTCATCTGTCCATCCATTCGTCCATGCATCCATCCATCCATCCATCTATCCATCTATTCGTCCGTCCGTCCATCCATTTGTCCATCTATCTATCTATCTATCTATCTATCTATCTATCTATCTATCATCTATCTATCTTTTCATGTGTCTATCTATGCAGTTCATATATCTATACTTATATCTATCAACCTGTCAGATTGTCTATCCATCCATCTGCCTATCTATTCTTCTGTCTGTTTAGTCATCTATCCATATATCTCTCCGTTCGTACGTTTGTCTGTATCTACCTACCCATCAATTTGTCTATCCATTAATCTGTGTATCTATTTATCTGTCCATCCATTGCAGATACACTGTTCAAATATTAAAAAACAAAAAACTTTTATTACTATAGCTACTTTGGGGACAAAATGTCCCTACAAATATAGCAATACTAGTAAATTTTGACCTTGTGGGGACTTTTTTTTTTGGTCCCCATGAGGAAACAGCCTTATAAACCAGATAGAATGATCTTTTTTGAAAATTGTAAATAGCAGAAAGTTTCGTGAGAGGGGTAGGTTAAGGGGCAGGGTTAGGGAAGGGGATAGAAAATTCAGTTTGTACAGTATAAAAACCATTACGTCTATGAAATGTCCCCATAAAACATGAAAACCTGTTTGTGTGTGTGTGTGGTCAATTCACTCACTGGCTTCAAATCAACCTAATAAGGTCATGTAGACCATTTATGTGTGATGAATGTGACTGCGATATGAGCCAAAACTGTGCTAAAAACAACCAAAGGCAACAGGTTACAACAGACCAGACAGCTCTCAGTTTCTGATTCATCATTAAATTGTTCTCTGGAGGCTCATGGAGCTCATGGGACATGTCCCAGACATTCATGGGACACTTTAGGGAGTTGTTTGTGACTGTCTTCAACAGGACTTTGACAAGCAATTAGGTATTTTTTTCTTAAGATTGTACAAAACATATTACTCTCTGACTCAACTGCACTATCCGTTGTGGTTACTTTTTTTATAAAAAGAAACATATGACCTTGAACATTGTCATAGACGGGATTTATCGATTTCAAAAACGGTGCCTTGTCGTACTGCAATATAGCCACTTTGGCAGGTAAGAGTATTAAAATTCATGGTTGTCAAAAATCGTTCTAACTTTCTCTCTCTCTCTCTACAACTTTTCATCCCTGTCTCTGCAGTCGCTGTCCATCTGCGTGATAAACTCTTAATCAATGTAAAACGCCCTCGCCGTGTTTACTGATTGGCTTACGAGAACGAGCCTGTCTGCTGTCACTTCTCATTGCCGGATTGGAACGCTCTTGAGCTGTCTGACGAAAGGCGAATTTGATTCGCGCAACGACCAGTGAGCGGCTGTCACTTTTCACGAGGAATGAACCAGGGCAGTGTGCACAAGAGGACTAAGTGCTTTCTGATTTCTGACTGTCAGGACTACAGGAAGTTGAGGTTCAAAATGGCTGTGCACTTATTTACTTAAATAAGATTCTTTAATATTGATTCAAAATGATTTTAACATCCATTTACAATCATATTCCAAATATTCAGTTGATCTGTGCAGTTAATATTGTGATAATAGACAAAAAGTAAGCAATTTTGTCTGCAAACGTTGCTTTGCTTTTTGTAGCCTTACATGCCAGGCTGACAAGCAAATCGAGGTCTCCTTCAGCCCCTGATGGTAATTGGTGTGACATCTCCAGGGGTTTCTTCCTGCAAGTCTCTCAGCTTGTAAAGACACCTTATATCATCACAGCCCTTGATCAGCTCTCCCCATTAGAAGCTTAAGAATTATAAAAGATGAAAGGCTATGAATTATGGCTATGTAATGACTTTGATCAAAGCAATAAGTGTAATGCAAACCACTAATGATTTACGCCCCCTAAACGCAATTTCTACTTACACAGAGATGCATTATGAGTTTATTTGTATGTATTAATGTGCCAAACAATTCATACATATAACCCATATATACACTAATGCAATACGACAGTGATAAATTCAAAGCCTTATTCACTAACTGCCGGCACCAACCATGCGAGTCCAACGAATATTCAGTAAGTAATTAAATTATTAATAATCACAATAAACAATGTTTTCACAAAGCAATATCACAATCCCTAGATCAACTATAGACTATTTAGGGTTGCCAAGCAACTCAGTGCATTAATATAAAATTCAGTTTGATATGCAGCAGTGTGATGTGTATACAATATATGGACAAGTGTCTGGCCTTCTTGTTCCAATTAACAGGTCTGGCTCATCCAGACAGTTGTGTGAGGACAAATCTTGATAACATACAGCAACATTCTAAAGAACTGCAACAGTTTGAGCAATGTTCTTTTCTCTTCCAGCATAACAATGTGCCTGTACACAAAGTTAGATACATATAGAAATGATTTCCTGAGTCTGGTGAACAAGATTCATTTCTTTGTGGACAGAGGTACTGTCATTTTGGAATCAAAAAGTTGCTCCACAAACTGTTGCTATAAGGTTGGAAGCTCAGAATTCTCTAGAATGTCACTGCATGGTGACATTAGAACTGTGTTAGACATGTAGAACTGCGATTTGTTTGATGATTTTCGGGCTTAAAGTGTATATCTCCTTGTTTTACAGTGTCTTTGAATGTTGCAGTCAGATTTTAGGAATAAGTATTTAAAGTGCAGTCACATTTTAGGAATACGTATTTAAAGCAGGGGACACCAGGGGTGACTGTAACATGGAACTTAGATTTTTTTTGTAACAATATAGATAGGTATATATAGGCAATTGGACAAAAAATGGACAGAAAGAGAGACAGAATGACAGATAGATAAATGGACAGAATGACAAATAGAACAAAAGAAGATAGATTGACTGAAAGGCGAATGGATGGACGGATGGACCGACAGATAGATAGATAGATAGATAGATAGATAGATAGATAGATAGATAGATAGATAGATAGATAGATAGATAGATAGATAGAGGGAGAGAGAGTAATAGAGAGAGACAGACAGACGGACCGACAGTCAGACAGACAGCGAGATAGACAGATGGACGAATAGATAGATAGACGGATGGACCGATAGACAGACAGACAGACAGACGAATGGACCAATAGACGAATGGATGGACAGACTGGCAGCTGGATAGATAGATAGATGAATGAATGAGACAAATGGATGAACAGATAGACAGACAGACTGACTGATAGATTATTAGACAGACAGACAGACAGATAGATAGATAGATAGATTGATAGATTAATAGATTGATAGATAGATTGATAGATTGATAGATAGATAGATGTTGAATGGCTTGATGGGCTAATGGGTTGCTTGGTGTCGATCAGTCAACCTGTGGACAGGTTTGACATGTTGCCTATTTAATCATCAGCCTGTTTGTTTGTTTATTTAATCTGAATGGCAAGAACAGCAAAGATGAGCAGATGGCATCTCAAAGAAACACAGTCTCAACAGGAGGTCCAAAATCCACAGGAAAAAAACGGGGGAAAAGGGAAAAACCCTGCGTGTTTTGGCAGAGGGACACGCACTGACCTTCTGTCCTGTCTGCCTGCCCGCAGAGTAGCACGAGCACCAGCCGTGGAGGAAGATAACAAGACGCGAGACTCCTCAGATCTCCCTGGCCTATTACTGCACTATTATCCTCCGTTATTAAGTTTCTCGGGCCTGTTTGACTGATGGCTGAATGAAACGGGGGTCAATTTATTAGGGGAGCCTGTTCTGAGACAGAGAAGAATGAAGGACAATGGTCAATTTGTCATCTTTTATATGCCACCACTGATGCATTTAAGAAGTTGCTGCAATAAAATTGGGGGTAAAACACCATAATTACAATGGCAGCTTCAATGAAGTCAATCCAATAAACCATTAAGGTACATGATCAGCTTGGTATTTAAAGTGCTGCATTTGTGCACTACACTTTGGATTGAATTGCAAAAATAAATAAACTACCAAAAAAAAAAAAAAACAATATTATTTGCAATATTGCAATATTATTTAATTTAACATACAATAAATATGTCTTCAAAATTTTTCATCAGCCTAAAAATAAAAATAAAAGGTGCTAGTGCAACGGAGGCCGCATAGAAAGAGCAGTGCAGGTAAAACTCACTCCACTGATTTCAAGAGAAGCACTAGCTGCTGACGCTAGAGGCTGAGGTCTTTAGCATCCGTGTAAGTGTGTCCACCTCCCGTGCTGGAAACACCAGTTTGAATCCTACTTGGGAGTAAGGCGAGTAGGGCCAGAGGGGTTATATTGGTGCCGTGACCCAGAAAGGAGTGAGGTGTAGAGAGGTGAGTGTAATGGAGGTCAGCTAGTAAGAGCTGTGCAGGTAAACCTCACTTCCTTTGATTACAAGAGGCCTCCCATGCCATAAATACTGGTTTGAATCTTGCTTAAAGCGTGAGGCGAGTAGAACATAAGGGATCAAATTGGTGCCGTGACCCGAATAGGAGTGAGGTTTGAGGGGGTGAGTGTAACAGAGGTCAGCTAGTAAGGGTTGAGCAGGTAAAGCTCATTATCTTAATTTCAAGAGGCCTCCCATGCTGGAAATGCTGGTTCGAATCCCATTCAGAGAGTGTGAGGTGAGTAGAACCTATTGGGTCAAATTGGTGCCGTGACCCAGATGGGAGTGAAGTTTAGGGGGGTGAGTGAGACCAGCTAGTAAGAGCTGTGTAGGTAAATCTCACTCCCTTGATTTCAAAAAACCATAAACGCTGGTTCGAATCCGAGCATATAAGGCGAGTGCAACCGAAAGGGTCAAACTGGTGCCGTGACCCGGACGGGAGTGATGTAAACCTCATTCCCCTGAGTGCACCCACCTCCAATGCCAGAAACGCGAATTCAAATCCCGCTCGGAGCAAGTAAAACTGGATGAGTTACACTAGAAGTGTCAAAGTTATGGGTTCAACACCCAGATAGTCTATAAAATCCTTTGTGCAAAGTGGGCTTAAAAGTGCATATTAAATGTGCACTTGTAGTAAGTTGTTGCTGTGGATAAAAACATCTGCCAGATTAATAATTCTTTTTGGTTTCCCACAACCATAAAAAATGTTATTTGTGAAAGATTGAATTGTACAACTAAAGCTTTTCATTTGTTCACAGTGTTGACTAGCTTCTCTACTCTCAATTTCCTGTAGGCTGGAGTACATTGAACGACATAGCAGCTGTGAGACACAAAGAAAAGGAACTGAGAGACACAGAGATAAAGAGCACTGGTAAGTGAACTTGGGTCACTAGGCATTTGCCTGGGGTTTTTACATTACATCAAGTCCAGCTCACTGTTGGCAGGACATAGTATCCCTCATAGCTCCATTACAACATCTGGAGACTCGCCATGACAGCAGTTCAACTTCAGACTGCTGTGCCTTACTGTCTTGGACTCAATGGCTCACTAATGACTTGTGGGTGAAGATCAAGGACAATGTCTTTCTAGGACTAAGGCAGAGAAATGGAGCTGGATTTTGTTAAATATTTATACTTGATGAGCAAGCCTAGAAAATTTTTAACAAACACACAATGTACCAGAAATCGTTACATTTCAAAAACAAGTAATGTCCATTTTTTATAAGCTAGATGCAATCTAGAGCTAAATATTGCTTTCACTGTCAGGGCTACAATTTGAATTTCTGAAAGAAAATAGTAGCAGAAACTTCTTTTCTTTGTTTACAAATATAAAAAACATGAAAATGCAAAGATGGGAGTCTTAAATGTTCCACCAAATGTCTTTTCTGTCTTTACAAACATGATGTAAAAATGCAAAGATAAATGATGTGAGCCTGAAATTTCCTACCAAATTTCATTTCTTTCTTTACAAACAACATGTGAAAATCCAAAGACGAATGACAGAAGCCTGAAATTTCCTTCCAAATTTCTTTCTTTTCAAATGAGACAAGACGTGAAAACACAGAGATGAATGACGGGAGCCTGAAATGACCCACTGAAAGTTAGAATGCAAAGACGAATGACAGGAGACTGCCAAATGTCTTTTCTGTCTTTCCGAACAAGATGTAAAAATGCAAAGATGAATAACAGAAGCCCAAAATTTCCTACCAATTTCTTCTTTTCAAATGAGACATCAAAACACAAAGATGAATGATGAGAGCCTGAAATTAGCCACTTAAAGTTTTTTTTTTTTTTTAAATACAAATTAAATGTAATGCTGAATGACTGGAGCCAAAATTTCCCACCAAATTTCTTACTTTTTTCCGTTATAGACAAGACGTGAAAAAAGATGAATGATGGGAGCCTGAAATTTCCCACCAAACAGCAAACAAGATGTGAAAATGCAAAGACAAACAACAGAAGTCTAAAAGTTCCCACCAAATTTCTCCTTTTGAGACATGAAAACACAAAGATAAATGAGGGGAGCCTGAAATTTCCCACCAAATGTAATTTCTTTCTTTATGAACAACATGTGAAAATGCAAAGATGAATGATGGGAGCCTGAAATTTCCTACCATATTTCTTTTATTTCTTTACAAACAAGAAGTGAAAATGCAAAAACAAATAACAGCAGAAAGAAATTGGCCACCAAATGTCGTTTCTTTCTTTACAAACAAAAAGTAAAAATGTAAAGATGAATGACAGAAGCTAGAAATTTCCCACCAAATTTCGTTCTTTTCAAACGAGACATGAAAACACAAAGACGAATGATGGGAGCCTGAAATTACCCATAGAAAGTTTTATTATTATTTTTTTTTTTTAACAAATAAAATGTGAAAATGCAAAGACAAATGGTTACACTTTATTTTGATAGTCCACTCTGGACATTCTACTAACTATAAGTAACATTGCAACTACATGTCTACTAACTCTCAGAGCAGACTGTTAAGTTAAGTTTAGGGTTAGTAGAATAAGTTGACATATAATTGCAAAATTTAGAAGATGTTAAGAAGACAGTCTACTAATACTGTAATGACTAGTTGACATGCAGTTGCAAAGTTACTTACTGTTAGTAAAATGTCTTAAGTGGACTATCAAAATAAAGTGTAACCCCACCAAATTTTTTTCTTTACAAACAAGATGTGAAAATGCAAAGACAAATGAGAAAAGAATGAAGTTTCCCACCAAATTGTATTTCTTTCTTTATAAACAAGAAGTAAAAATACAAAGATGAATGAAAGAAGCTGGAAATTTCCCACCAAACTGCTTTCCTTTCAAACAAGACATGAAAACACAAAGATGAATGATGCAAGCCTGAAAGTTCCTGCTTAATTTTCTTTTTTTTACAAATGAAATGTGAAAATGCAAAGATAAATGGCAGGAGCCAAAATGTCCCACCAAATGTATTTTCTGTCGTTACGAACAAGATGTAAAAATGCAAAGACAAATGATGGGAGCCCAGAATTTCCCACTAAATTTCTTTCTTTTCAAAAAAAAAAAAAAAAAGACATGAAAACACAAAGACAAATGATGGGAGCCTGAAACTTCCCATGAAATTTCTTTTCTTTCTTTACAAACATGACTGACTTGAAAATGCAGATTTACAATGGCAGAAGAATTAAAATTCCCACAAAATTTCAAAGACTTGAAAACACAAAGACAAATTATGGGAGCCTGAAGGTTCCCACCAAATTGATCCCAAAAATTCTTCAACTTAAAAATGAAGTGAGATTTGTCCGTAATGTACCTCCACACAAAACACGGTTGCTGCGCCAGAGATATAATGGTAGTATATTGCTATATCAACCAAGTGCAGTTTCAGGATTGATTCATTTACCTACAACACCATAGTCAGATTTCATTCAACGCTCTCAGAAAAAAAGGTACAAAAGCTGTCACTGGGGCAGAACCTTTTCAAAAGGTACACCTTTGTACCTAAAGGGCCCATATTAGTACTTTAAAGGTACATATTAGTACCTAAAGTGTACAAAAGTGTACCTTTTGAAAAGGTACCACCCAGTCACAGCTTTTCTAAGAGTAAATAATACCTTTTATAACACCTTTGGTTCACTACATGTGGAAAAAATCTTAATTTGAGCATGTACAATAAGGCAGAAGCACAGTTTGCTATCAAACGGATTTAACCGCTTGCTTTCCTCATTGTAAATGTTCACATTTCTGCCCTACATTTGAGATAATTTCTATCAAATTGTGTCCCACAAGCCCCATCTCTCTTTTCACACAGTCTCTCTCTGTCACACATCGCATACCGGGCTGCACCAACAGATGGGGAGTCATTAACAGGCCCCCCAGACGATAGTGTTTGATTGGCTTGCCGTGACCCTCAGCTCTGTGCTTCAGAGAATGCCCGCGAGAAGAGCTCGCACCTTTGACTGTCCGCCCGCTCGCCTCTACGCTGTCCCACTTTGAACTCTTCAGCAGCGAGAGAAGCATCTACTAAGAAGAATCATTTGGATATGAAAGAATTCCTGATGGCTTCACCGGGACGAGAATAACCGAGATTAAAGGACAAACGACAATGGTGGCAAGGCAATTAATCATACGTACAGAAATGTTACACTGTAAAAGTGGAAGAGGACTAGGGCAGTCAAGCTCCAAAATGACAAAAAAACACCTTAAACATATCATAAAACTGGTCCATATGGCTTCTGCACTA
The DNA here is from genome assembly GCA_019740295.1 of Labeo calbasu. NCBI lineage: Eukaryota > Metazoa > Chordata > Actinopteri > Cypriniformes > Cyprinidae > Labeo > Labeo calbasu. The sequence continues at coordinate 11,451 of JAHKKF010528835.1, forward strand.
TAATTATAGGAGGAACATACCAGAATTGTCAGAATTACTTATATTAAGGCAACGCACAAGAAATACTAACCTCTCAGTCTAGTCATGTCCTATATAGAAACAAGAATGTGAGCAAACCGCCCTGGTCTCCGTTTCCTCATCATGCAGTCAGTACGGTGGGACCCGGAGGTTCGTGCCACCGGGGGCCACCTCTCTCCTGCCAAAGGGAGGTCGACTGAAGTGGGTTCAGGCCCCAGGGCTAGCCAAAGGCGACAGAGATATGGAGTCCCACTGCCCTCAGATAAACTTATCAGCAGCCTCGAAGGGATGCCTTACTGTCAAAGCACAGATGCCGTCAGCCCAGGCTGGGGAAACAACTTTAGCGGGCCTGAAGGAAAACCAGCAGTCACTGTAAAAAACCGAGCGGTAGCCTGCGGACAGAAGCCTGCATAAGACAGGTAACATATGTTCACCCACAGGTTGAGGTAAAAGTTGGCGACCAATCTGGTGGCGGTGCACTTTTAAGCTGCTGGATGTACCATCGATGCTTGAATCGTAAATAATTTGAGGTAAACAAGATTTTGTGACTATAATTAATGCTGTAAGTAATTAAATTATAATTAATTCCACTTGTAAGTGGTTGAGGAAAAGGATGCGGCTGCATCTGGTTCATAGAGCTGGACACTAATTGCATTAGCCCATTGATTCATTCACATGCACAAAATCCATTAATTCATCCCATATCCTTACGTGAGACCATCTTACAGCCCCGCTGAGTACATGTATAGACCGCCACGCAGCATGTATTGAATACTGATGACGGTCCTAATAGCACTGCCGATGGGAGCAGTTGCGCTCTGCTTTTATGGTGCTACTGCAACACGGTGCATGCATTTGTATATTTATTGGAGCACAAGTGCAGAAAGGAAGAGATAGAAGAGGGCAGGTACGGGGTAATGACATTCACGGATTTACAATTCGCTCCATTTAGATGTGAGCTGATTAGAATGAGATTTTACTCAAAAAGGCAAGGATCGCATGTTGTAGTCGTCAGTGTTTTGTGTTTTATCACAGGAGGATTAATTACAAATTATTTCATCGCTAATCTGTAAAAGCCTACTCGTCTCTAAAAATGAAACCGTATGACCCCGAAAAGATTAAGCATTAAGGAAACTACAACAGAACATGTTGTTTGACATGCTAATACATGGATTTGAGATTAACAATAAAACAATATGACAAGGAAAGGCTGATGTAAAACAAAACAGATATTTTGTTTACACACAGATAAAAAAAATATAATTCGTAAAGAGCTTGATTGACTTCTTTCCGTGGTTGAAATAAAATAAGTTCTGATGTTCATTCATGTTTTTTCATGCTTTGTCATCTGTCACGACATATTAAAGAGCCACAAAACGGTATTTATTGTTTGAATTTTTAAATGACGACATTTTAAAGCTGAGGCATTGTTTCATACCAAAAGTAACCTGCTCTGTCTTGTCTATCAGCATGTTGCCAGTTTTCTCTGGTCCGCGATGTTTTTGCAAAGGGTAAATTGTGAGATAAAAAGTCAGAATTTCGGGATATAAGTCTGACTTTTCAATTCAGACTTTTTTCTTGCAAATATTAGTTTATAGCGCTAATTTAATTCAGACATTTTTCTTGCAAATGTGAGTTTATACTGCTAATTCAAATCAGACTTTTTTCTTGTGAATGCGAGTTTACATTTCACAATTGTGAGTTTTAAAGTCAAGATTGTGGGATATAAACTCTCACTTTTCAATTCTGACTTTTCTTCTCAAAATTGAGAGATATAAATTCAGAATTTTGGGATGTAAACTCACACTTCTGACTTTTTTCTCGCAGAGATATAAAGTCAGAATTACAGGAAGTCAGAATTGTGGGATGTGAACTTGCAATTCTGACTTTTTTCTTGCAAATGCGAGTTTGCGTCTCACAATTCTGACTTTTATTCTCAGAATTGCAAGATATAAACTCGCCATTGAAATATATAAAGTCAGAATTGCGAGATGGCTATAAGCTCACAAATTTGAGATTTTCCCTCCGGGTTCACAGACAAGGCTTAAAGGAGAAGTCCACTTCCCGAACAAAAATTTACAGATAATGTACTTACATCCAAGATGTTAATGTCTTTCTTTCTTCAGTTGTAAAGAAATTATGTTTTTTTGGGAAAACATTTTAGGATTTTTCTCCATATAATGGACTGATATGGTGCCCCGATTTTGAACTTTCAAAATGCAGTTTAAATGCAGCTTCAAACGATCCCAAATGCGGTTGTAAATGATCCCAGCCAAGGAAGAAAGGTCTTATCTAGCGAAACGATCGGTTATTTTCATTAAAAAATACAATTTAAATCATTTTTAATCTCAAACGAAACTTGTCTTGCTCTGCCTGAACTCTGTGTATTCTGGTTCAAGACAGTAAGGGTATGTCGAAAAACTCAATCGTAAAAACAATCGTATTTTCTCCCTCAACTTCAAAAATCATTTCAAAATCATCCTACATAGCTGCAGATGAACCAACCCAGTCTTTGCAAAGTGAACATGCAAAGAAGATCAAACACCCTTAACAAAAAAGGTAAAACAGCGATATAGGGCGATTTTGAAGTTGAGGGA
>JAHKKF010528836.1:5703-18669 GCA_019740295.1 Labeo calbasu
CTTCCTCCGAGGAGGTTGATGTGTGGGCACAGTGACATAGGTTGCTGGGCGGGAGCAGCCTCTGTAGAGCGGCCATTTACTTCACTCTCAACCCATACTTTCACTAAGTGTGTAGATGCTGCTCTTGCTCAGCTGTAACTCCAGGGCATCTACATACTAAACTATATTGACTTTTGTTGATTATTAGCTCATTCTGAGCGGCTGATGGCTCGGCATCGAGATGTTGTCCTCGCCCATATGAAAGAATTGGGGTTGCGACTGAACGCCGGGGAAAGTGTGCTTTCTCCATTATAGAGAACCACTTATCTGGGTGTGGTGTGGGATTCGAAAACAATGCAGGCACGTCTCTCCTGCTCAATCCTCACTGCAGTCAAGAGAGTAAGAGTAGGCTGATTCCTCTTGACCTGCTGTACATGAGATCCCTGCAGTGGTGACTCAGAACCAAGGGGTTTTTCTTGAGGGGAAACCCACTTTCTATGATCAAGGTCACGCGGCGCTGCCTATGTGCCTTAAACATGTGGAGAAGCCTTGATTACGTTCTCAGGGCCCGGTGTTGGGGACTCGTTGTCGTCACTTAACGCTAACGGCAGATGCCTCCCTCACCGGTTGATGAACGGTCATGAGTGGCCGCTCAGCCCATGGTCCGTGGAGCGGCCGCCATCTCATGTGGTACATCTGTGCCTGGAGATGCTGGCCATGTTTCATTCTCTGAAACTCTTTTCCTGGATCTAATGCGTTCTGGACACCTGCCGTCTAGGACGTCCGAGGGCAGGCCCCTCTGGGGAAGAGCGGTGTACACCTCATCTTTCAGCACCCGTCTCTCCTCAGTGCCCTCGGGAGATCAATCTGTTAACCCTGCCACCTCGGTGCTTCAGGGCACAGCAGTCTCCAGCGAGCGCATCTCGCAGCATTCGCCCAGGAAGTAGCGGTGCTGGGAGGCTCGCCACCTCTAAGGAGGTCTCTAGAGCAGCTAGATCGGCTGTTCCCTGCCGGGCATCCATTTCAGAGCATCGAGCTAGCCGCTCTAGTACACCAGAGGTCAGTCTTGAGAGACTGATTCCCTTAGTAGACCATCTGGCAGCATCTGCCTAACATGTCTCCAATGGGTTCTGCACACTGTAGAGGAGGCTACAGAATCCAGTTTGGTTTTCCTGCTTCCATTTTACAGAGTCACTTCCACTTGGAGGCTCCTGAGCAGGCTCTGGTTATGGAACAAGAAGTACAGTCCCTTGAGATAGTCCCTCCTATTGATGGAAAGTCCGGATTCTACAGCCGTTACTTCACTGTTCCGAAGAAGAATGAGCAGGCGACTTGTCAAAGCCTGGGGGAGACTCATTTAGAGAAAGTTTGGCCGGTCTTAAGTGGATTTGCTGCGACTCAGAAGACTTCGCACTATCCCCTCTGGCCTCTCTGACTCACCCAGCTCCTCACTCCCCTTTTTTGGGTTTTAAGTAGTGGTTGCCCTGAGCTTTGCCTTGACAGTGCTATCTCCCCTGCTGAGGTAGCCCACTCTCTGTGGTCTGGGCTTTGCAGAAGGTTTACCGAGAAGTAGTTTCCTTTTTCAACATAGGAAGTCCCTATAGTACGCTTTGGGGGCAAAGTGTATTACTTGGGTTCTTCCCCTTGGCTTTGCACTCTCACCCACTCTTTTCATATTCTATGCAACATTGCCGTTGTTGTTAGCTCGATCAGAGCGATTGGTGGTCCAGCATTGAGATGCTGTTCTTGCCTACATGAAAGAATTGGGGTTGTGAGTATATGCTGAGCCTTCCTTACTGCAGTCAAGAGAGTCAATAAGGCCAACTGGGCGCTAATAGGGTTGGGTGTTGGGGCTTCCTCTCGCTAAGAGAGTCATCTTGCTGAAGCCTCCACTCTTCAGAGCTCCGTCTTGTGGCAGTAATATATCTGTAGGCCTCTTCTCTGAAGCCTCTCGAAGTGCCTCTGGTGTTGAGTGTATCTAGGTCTCCTCTCGCTCAGAGGGTCGGTATGCTGAGACCTCCACTCTTAAGAGTTCCCCTATCAAGGCTGAGTGTAATTAGGCTTCCTCTCGTTTTAGAGAGTCATTCTGCTGAAGCCTCCACTTCGCTTGGCGTCCCAACCAGGGAGCAGACTGCCTGTCAGGCGTCCAGGGCGAAACTCCACCTTATGTGGTGGCACTCTTTTGAGGAAGTCTGGCCAGTCTTAAGTGGATTTGTTGCGACTCAGGAGATTTCGCCTATCCCCTCTGGCCTCTCTGACTCACCCAGCTCCTTCTGGACTGGTTGCTTTTTGTACAGACCTCAGCGAGGTTTCTTCTGTACATTCTTCCCCCCATCGCTCTGCTCCAGGGAGTTCATAGCCTTCGGTTTTCCAAACCGTTTTCTTCTCCAAGAGCTCCCTCAGCGAGGAAACTGCACTTTTTGAAGTGACCTTTCACTTTTTGGTGTGGCTATCACCAGTTCAACTCAGTCCACTGCCCAGTTGGTTCAGTGCTGAAGTTCCGGCAAAATAGGTTGCCCTAGGGTTGACCCACTCCACCTTTAAGAATGTGGTGGCTATAGTTGGGAAGATACCCTCCCCTTGCATGTTTCCTCCGCAGTGCCTGTCCGTTACGATATAGTGTCCCTAGGGGGACCAGCCGTGGCTAGAGGCTCTGTCCTCATGAAACTTCTCGACACTAGTTGTCTTTCTTCTGTCCATCTCTTCGCTGAAGAGTTAGCGACTTCAGGCCCTTCTGTGGCCCTTTCTCTCTCTATCTTGTGCCTGGTGGCCAAGCTTTTTCTGCTGCCCCATTCTGGGGTACGTGCCTAGTGCTCCCTCCTTGCCACGGCCCATCGTACGTCAGGTCTCTGCCTCTCCGGCCAGTGAAGCTTAGTGTGTGTCCAGTGCGAGCACTGTCACGCACGTCCACAGATGGTGATGCAATTTCTTCTTATTCGAGTCCTCTGATCTGCCCTCTCCTGGGAGTCAAGACTCACTCTACTGCAGTATGGCTTAGGTCTTCCTGACAAGACCTTTGTAATGCCTTGGGCTGGTCCGCGCCGCTTTGTGAGGTTCTGTTCCTCTTTGTCTGAGCCACTCTGGCTCTCTTCCACCCTAGTTGTGCACTCACACACTGGGCAGGGATTTGCAAGTCTGGCGGCGTGGGCATATCGTTCCTAAAGTGTTTTCCGACGCAGCTCGAGTTCCCGAAGGGGAACATCCCGGGTTACGTATGTAACCCTAGTTCCTCGAGGGAACGAGACGCTGCATCTCTTAGCCATACTTTTGGCATCCCTGCAGCACTTGCTTCTCTATTTGGAAGCTGCCGGCTGCATTCGCTGCACGTGCTTTATAGCTTCCTGGTCTCTACGTCACCCCGCCGTGACGTCTCGCTTCTCTATAGGACTGATTACACAAATGTTTCAGAGCGTGGTTACGCTGAAGGCGTTCCCAAAGCGTTTTCCGATGCAGCGTCTCGTTCCCTCGAGGAACTTGGGTTACATACGTAATCCGGGACGATTTATTGCAGCAAGTAGAAATGACTGTGTCTTTCTCATATGTTAAGAATGTGCTGCTGAGGTGCTTTCCCTTAACACCACAAAAACAGTTAACCTATCAAAATAAACCACGTAATATGTTTAATAAAGGTGTATCAATGCACATTCTCTGCCAATCCTGTGTAAACTGGCACGCAGTTATTTATTTATTTATTTATTTTAATATTGTGAGATGGTGGAGTGCAAAAACGCAGTCTGAAGTACTGTAGCTGCTTATTTAAATGATTTTACTTGTCTTAATCTGCTCAGTCTTGCCGATGTCAGTGCCCTAAACTGTGTTATAATGGATTATTTCACATCCAGAAATGAAGGATCGGATGATGAAGTTACTAAAGAGGAGGAATCCGATGACAGTCTGTCTTATGCACAGTGCGTGAACAGCTGCGCTCGCTTTTCTAAACTACAAGGTAGATTATTTGTGCTATCTAAACATACAAGGGGTGATGAAAAGTTCAGAGATTATGTCCATGATAAACAACATTAGTCTGTTTGTGTAATAATGCAGTATAGTGCTCCTGACTAGTTTAAGATAGCCATAACTTTGGTTTTGTTTAAGCTATGGACAAAATAAAAACAGTTTTGGAAAGGGCTTGAATCCAGCTTTTCTTTTCTCAGAGGACATTTGAACCAGTGTTTTATTTTGAGTAGGAGATTGCACTGAAATCCGAATGCTGTATTAGATGCAGGTTATCACACGTCCTGTCACACAACAGAAGGGAACAGAGACAATATAACAGCAACAGATGATAATTTATTAAGCAGGTAAGCAGGCACAGGTTAATGATAATAGCAGGCTACTGACTGCTGGATAAGGTTGGAGGGGCAGATGGACAGACAGGCATGCTCTTGAGTACTTGGGCGAGTCATGCAGCAGCTCTAAACGGAACGATACTGAAGGATTGTGAGGAACCAACTGATACAGGGAGTGCTAATGATGAGTGCCAGTATTCTGGTGATTGGGAACGAGTAGACAGGGCGAGGGGATCTGGAGCTGGCGATGTTGACTCCTTGACAATAATACTTTACATAATACAATAAGCTTTCAATGAAGCAACTCAATGTTCCTTCGTCACTAGTTCTAAAATTACATTTTCAAATTAAGGCTGGAATACACTACACATTTTTCTCCCCATTTACCCGATTTACAGTCTGGAGAAGCTGACGTTACTTGCCGAAAGTCAGAGCCAGAATGCAGAGTTGAGTTGACAGATTTCATAGTAAGTCATGTAGTGTATGATGGTTTTCTGTATATGAATCACTCACTATGGTTAAATTGAAAAGTTGGTAAATCCACTCAAACCTTTGAAGAACCATATATATTTGCGTACTGTAAGACTAATTTCAGTTACCGACAAGGATGTACATAGGACTGACAAATTTATACAGTGTTTGATGACTTTAATAATTCAGTGTCCAAAACAAAATAAAGAACTAAACCACACATTTTTGACTATCGCCTAAAAACAAACTGTGTCTCTCTGTTGTAATGCTGAATGTGACAACGCATTGGTGGATCCAAATGCAGGCTTTATTGAAAAAACGTGGTCAAACAAGCAGGGACAAACACCAGCAAACAATATATTCCAAGGCAGAGCCCAAAGAGTAATCCACAAACAGACAATGGTCAGCGCAGCGAACAATCATGAAACAAAGAAACAGTCCAGGGTCAAAAACACCAGGCAGGGCAAAACTAGGAAACTAAGAAACAAGGAAACACAAAAGAGACACAGGACTTGGATGGCTAGGATTGACGCTACAAACAAACAATACTTCGCTGTATGTGTGTGTGTGTGTGTGTGTACCTGGTATTTGTCACGTTATGGGAACCAAATGTCCCCACAAGGATAGTAGTATCAGTAAATTTTGACCTTGTGGGGACATTTTTTAAGTCCCCATGAGGAAACAGGCTTATAAATCATGCAGAATGAGTTTTTTTGAGAAAATAAAAGTGTGCACAACCCTGTGAGCGCTAGGTTTAGGTGTAGGGCGATAGAAAATACGGTTTGTACAGTATTAAAAAAAAAACATTACGCCTATGGAATGTCCCTATAAAACATGGAAATGCAACATATGCGTGTGCAGCTTAAATAGTCCTATTGAAGGAAAATGGGTGGAGTGTGTAATTGGCTCCTAGGCAGAGGGTATCTGGGAATTGGAGTCCCGAATGAATGGCAAAGGTATGGGATTGAATGCCCTCTAGGGGTGCTCATGGGCACTCCAGCTGCAGATTGTGAAATCTTTAATACTAAACATCGGGTATCTTTCATACACATTAATAGGTTTGTCTACCTAACGGGTTATACACACATTGGTTAGCTTCGTAGGTTACAATAAACACACCAAGCGTATAGGAGGTATAAAAACATACTACTACTGCATATTGTTGCTTTAACAGCAATACTCAAATAATTGTCCTTCCAGACTCGTAATGTAAATGTAATTTGTGATGCGCGTTCATGTGCGTTCTTCAATGTTCTGTGGCTAGTCTTAGAAAAGGGGGATCATCTGTAAATTAGTCTTTTCCTATGTTTCTTACATGGGTCTGACTGAGGCTGGTCAAAAGGTGATTGCCTTTGCGTGGTGACATTCCCGGTGTGAATATCGGCAGGCACTGGAACAAGAGGCAGAGAGAGAGAACAGGCACACACAAGACAACAAACAACATCCATCAAAACAATATCCAAGACACAAAACAACATCACTGACTGAACTCTGGTGCAGGACTTCAGTTATTTGGACGGGAACATTAGAGGAATTTGAAATGACGGAGGGGGCATTGGTTAGGATTATCGTGAATTGGGTGAATTGATTGATCTACTTGTCAGGGGTTTGACAAAGCGGTATAGGCATGATTTCAATCAGGTTTGTTGAGTTCTAGGGGTCCTGGTGATAAAACACAAACAAAGGGAACAGTTAGCCCTGACTGTTAACCAGGATTTCTAGCAATGACTTATGATACTTTGGTGTATGGAGTCAGTCCTGATGTTAGGACCTGAGCTTAAAAGAAAGGTTAATGGGAAGTTTCCGATGAGGGCTAGGAAAAACAGAGGAAGGGAGAAAAGGGAAAAACACAAAAGAGACACAAGGACACTGAATGGGGTTAGACAGTAAGGACGAGTGTTGCATGTGTGGTGTTTGGAGAAGATCGGTGTTTTCCTAGAGGGAAAGAAATTGTTAGTGGTGATTTCCGATGGACCCATCAGAGGACTGGCTCGCTGCGCCCTTGGCTGATTCTGATTCGGTAGGCAACAGGCAAGAGTTTGTCCACAATCTTGTGGGACCCCGTTCAGTGAGGTAGGAATTTCTTGGACCTGTGATGGGGAGTGTTCTGCCGTGGTTGGGTGAAACTGTAGTAGGTCGTAACTAATGAACTGGTCGTAATAGGCTTTTCAGCCTTCTGCGCTTTTCTGGAGTTGTTGCTGCGCGAAGGCGAAAGTCATTCTCAGGTGTTGGTGCAATTCTTCCAGGTACTGCTGGGTGGTATAGGTGGTGACGAGGTTCATGTCACCAGGTTGGTACAGCAGGTGTAATGGTAGCATCATTTGTCGCCCCGTCATCATTTCAAACGGGGGTACTCAGGTGGACCAGGGAGGGGGGGACCTGATGGTCATCACTTCGGCTGTGAAATGGGTTCCCTGATCCGAGTTGACCCTAAAGGGCAGTCCGAATCTTGAAAAGATGTGGTTCATTAGCAAGCAAGCTGTCGTTTCAACATTGTCGTCGGGAGCTGGAAGACACTCTACCCACTTTGTGAATTCAGGAACCACGGTGAGGAAGTATCTGTTACCTCGGGTTGACTGTGGCAGAGGTCCTACCCAGTCTATCTGGAGATCTGACCATGAGAAGGTCGTTCCCTTCCGTTGTAGTAGTGCTGGTGGTGGGTTATGACTGTAACTGTCGGGTTGGGTGGGAGGGCCTGAAATGTCCCAGCTCTCCGTGAAGTGCGCCTGCATCAGTTTGGTCGTTGAGCTCTTTGTCTTGCCCTGGTTGGCGTGAATGGCCTCTGACCTTTGTTCTTTGTTGTGAGATGCAGGTAGTTGTAATGTGATGAGGATAACTGCAATCTCTGCATATTGAGATGAATGAGGACCCAAGTTGAATTGTTGAGGTAGGCAAGGGTCGTTGTTGAGCCAGACCACACCTGCGCCCGCTTTCAAGTTGTCCTGGTGATTGAATGAGCAGCCATCAACGTACGCTGTGGGCATTCCCTTGCACACATTCTCGTCAAAGTATCTGTGGTTCGTTAGTTGCGGTTGTAAGGATTCTTTGGGTTCCTCTGATGTGTACAGCGTGTCGGTAAAGCAGTTCTGGCAGGCTGCGAGTCCGTCACCCAGCAACGATTTGTGGTTTTGGGCATATTTTGCCTTGGCGTTGCAGCCTTGAAGTGTCATCAGCCAGGTGGCTATACGTGCGTTGGTCACAACGCCATCTCGAATTCGTTGGCTGTTGAGGAAGGTTACCGGTTGGTGACATGTTTCAATGATGACCTTCTGTGCTCCAGTGTAGTTGGAGAAGCGCTGGATGGCCCATACGGTGCAAAGCAAAGCTTTCTCGCAGTCTGAGTACTTGCATTTGGGGGGAAGCAGCATCTTGCTGGCGTAGGCTACCACCCTCTTGTCCTTGTCATGGAGCTGGTACAATCCTGTGCTGAGGCACTGTTTGGAGAATCCAGCTTCTAGATAAAATTCCTTTTCTTCGGTCTGGGTAAGTCAGGCATGGGGCAGAGCACAGGCGTTGTTTGAGCTGACTCACAGCATTGTCCTGGGCTCCCGTCCAAACGAAGGGTTAATTTAGGAGGGAAGTGAGTGGTTGTGCGATGTCAGAATAGTCCTCAATGAACTGTCATGAGTAATTGCAGACCCACAGAAAGCTTTTCAGCTCAGAGAGGTTGGTGGGTGTCTTTATGTTTTGTATTGCTTGAGTGCAGCTGGACTGTGGCTCAGTGCCTTCTCGTCCAATGAGGAGGCCAACATAGTTCACCTTGGTCTTGCACCATTGTCCTTTGTGAGGGGCGATTTTAGCTCCTGCTGTCATCAGCTGCTTCAAGACGTGGTCGATCTCTTTTAGGTGATCTGCCACTTTGCCACTTTTAATCAATAAATCAGTGACGTAGATAATGTAGCCCCTGGCTCTGGCATTGGGGCAGGCTTTGTTCAGGAAGATGTTAAATTCGGCTGGTGAGTTGGCATAGCCGAAAGGGCCCTGCATGAAGGCGTATTGGCAATTTCCAAATGTAAAAGCGAGCTTGTGTTGGTCGTCAGGGTGGACAGGGATTGTCCAGAATCCTGAGACAACGTCCAGGGTGGAAAGGATCGTGAAACCTTTGATTTTGGGAAGTTCTTGGTCCAACTGGGTCATAGGCCATTGTGACAGAGACACTTGTTGATTCAGCTTAGAAACTGTCGCATGAATGTGGGTGGTGCATTCGGGTTTGTTGGGATACGCACCGCAGGTTGTGTTGAGACAGCATAGACTGCGAGGTGCGTGTCCTCGGTCAGTTCCGATTGGCAGATGCTTTCTTTGGACACTGGCAGAATAGATGTGATTGCGATGATTTCGTGTGGTCTTGTGAATGTCATGGTAGAGTATGACGACCATACTCGTCTGACATTAGCTGGGCTTGTATGTTCCTATAACGGGTACAGTTAGCTCAAAGTCATGAAATGACTGGTTGATGAGCCATCCCAGGTGGCTGGCTTTGGGTATCTTGATGTCTGAGGCCGTACAATTGTTGAATAACACGCATAGGATGACACCTCCATGAGGGGCGTAGCTTCTAGAGTCACTCCCAGTTTGAAGCAGGTCCTGAAAGTTTGGAAGAAGGCTAATTTGCTGTTGAGAGTTTGTCCAGGTCACATGTTGAGTCGGACACTGACAGTCTTGCTGTAGGCGGGTATTGTGACTTCTTAATCATTGATCATGGCACATGTATCTGGCATTGTTTGACCAGACCAAAGATTCTTGAGGTTGAGGTTGTTAGTTGACGTGACGGGGAGCCCAGATGACATTGTTCACTGGGTCGATGCAGGCTTTAAGTCTGACAATGATGTCTGCCCCAATGTAGAGATCATGCGGTAGGTCAGGGACAACAAGGAAATAATGGCTCAGAAGTCTGTTATTCCAATGTATGTCCACTGCACTGATTACTTTTGAAGTAGCCATCGCTATTGATGAGGAACTGAAAGGAAAACGGCTGTATTTGGTGACATGTGGCAGACTTCAATGCTTCAAAGAGCTTAAGACTGATGAGTTCTCAGCCCATAGGGCTAGCACCGCATCAGACACGGACGTGTCTTGGACATTTATGGCAGTACTGAGGTGAAGGGGACCTGAGTCTGAGTCCCATGCTTGCAGCGAGCAGAGAAAGGGGTCTTGGTCTTTGCTGCTTGCTGTTGAACTTGAGCAGAGCAGAGGCTCGTGGACCTGTGTCCACATTTTCAGGTTTAAAGTCTATTAAGGGTTCGAAGCAGTTGAGCAAATCTTTCCCTATGAGAAGTGGATATGTTTTTAAGGGCGAGATGGGTTTCAAAGGCTTTAATTCTACCGTTCTTGTCTCTGAAGTCCAACTTTGCCTTTTCAAGTAACTGTTCGGCGTACTGCAACTTGTTAATGAGTTCGGTGTAGGCTGACTTGACTTGTTCCATCTCTTGGGAGGTAGTTTTCAGGGTCTCCCGCAGTCTGGCAATCTCCTCCTTGGCGCTTGGATCTGTCTCAAAGGACCCTTGCTGTCAGTCCTGTGCTTCCAGTTCTAGCTGCTCGATGTGTTGTTGGGCGCGTGTCAGCTCCTGCTGGAGGTGGGCGGAGTGCCTGTCGGTCAGCTTGAGGGTGGTGATGAGGGTGTGACTTAGGGAGCCAGTGATTTTGGCTAGTTCTTTGTGATTGTAGCTCTGGTTTGGATCTTGTCCCATGATGCTTGTTATGTTGTCATCCAGCTGGTCTTGTCTCAGAGATTCAGCGGCCTTGGGTAGGAGGCTGCCTGTCACAGCACTTAGCCAGGTTTCTAAGTCCTGGTCTGTAGTGCGAGACATGTTTCGACGCAGGGAGGAAGGTCTAGATCAACAACTGACAGGACCTTGTAGAGAAGGAAAAACAACAGAAACAGCAAAAACAAAGGTGTGAATGTGCGGTGTCAGGTGTAAATGTTCTGTGTGTAGTGGGCTGGTGAGAGTGCTTTCTTCGGCTATGGTCCACCGCTGGGCGTGCTTCTAACTCGTAGTCGCTGTGGAGGAGATTAGAGGGCCTGCGCAGGTGGCACAGCTAGAGACAAGGAAGAAAAGAAAACAACACACACAACACAGAACAGAGTGGTAGTTGTCTGCTTCCCCCTTTTCCTAAAAGGGGAGAAAGAGAGGGAAAAAGAGAGAAAAACAATAATATGTATATATATATATATATATATATATATATATTTTTTTTTTTTTTTTTAAAAAGAACAATAATATTTTTTATTACTTAATGCTAAGGGAGGATGGGAGAGAGAGATGAAAGAGAGAGAGAGAGACGGCAAACTTCTCTGGCAGTAGAATGAATGCAGTCAAATTTCTTCACCCCCTTTTTCTACCCTTTTGTTTATGGGGTTTCAAAATACTGTGACTGTGATTGTTATTATAATCCCCTCCAGGTGAAGGAGAGAACAATGACAATGACAATATTGTTTTCTTCCCTGACAGGATTGACACCATACACCACTAAAATGCGCTTTTAGATGCATGTTACGACTGGCGACGCCACTCGGTTCTCCTGTTGACCTGCCTTGGCTGGGTATGATCCCGCAATGAGGACAAAAGTAAGGAAGTGAGAGTCAGACAATTTCGACATGAAACGTTCAGTTATGCAAATATTGATTAGGTGTCTCTAAAATACTCTGCTTTTATGATCCTCACAGGTACAATCCCAAACACAGCAGCAGTAGTAGGATTAGGAGAGGACAGCTAGGAGGGAGAAGGAGAGGAGGCCCACAAAGGAATAACAATGCTCAATTTATGGATATTAAAGTTGTAAACCTTTAATGACTACTAATAATTATCACTTGTGATGCTTTGTTAACTTTGGATTAAAGTGATTATGTTTAGGTTAAATCATCTGTGTCATTGCAGTATAGAGGAGAAAACCATACTCATTTGTGAGTTACGTTACACTCCAAGTTGGTAATGGTAGTTACCAAGTATTGCAATTTGTGATGTCTCATCAAAAATTGATCAAAGTTAATTATAATTGCCTTAACCAGTACGTATCATTGGGGTGTGAGAAAATTAAAGAAATTAAAGTGAAATTAAAATGCCACAATCAGTAATGATAGTTAATGATTACTACTGAATGATGTTGCCATTGAATTTGTCAAGAGCCATCAACATCAAATTAATCAACAGGTATCATTACTATTATAACTGAATCAATCGCTACCCTGCTGAAAAAAAAAAAAAACAGCTTAAACCAGCTTAAGCTGGTCAAGCTGGTTTAAGATGGTCTCCCAGCCTGGTCATAGCTGGTTTATTAAGCTGGTTTTAGAGGGGTTTCGGCCACTTTTTTTAGCTGGTCAAGCTGGTTTTAGCTGGTCTTAGCTGGTCAGGCTGGTCTTAGCTGGTTTAAGCTGGTCAGCCTGGCTGGTCTTAGCTGTTTTTAGCTGGTCAGCCAGGCTGGTCTTAGCTAGTCAGGCTGGTCTTAACTGGTTTTAGCTGGTCAGGCTTGTCTTAGCTGGTTTAAGATGGTTAGGCTGGTCTTAGCTGGTTTTAGCTGGTCAGCCAGGCTGATCTTAGCTTTTCAGGCTGGTCTTAGCTGGTCAGCCAGGCTAGTCTTAGCTGGTCAAAATGTTTGTTTGATCAATCGATTGATTACATAGTGTCTGCCCCAATTTTCCTGTCAAGGGGTGTTGCGACAAATAATATGAATAATTCCAAGTTTACTTTTAATAATCTGCAGGACCACAAGGAACCATTAAAACAATTTTGATTTGAACTTACAGCGCCTTTAAAAAAATTATATTCTAACAAATATTTGCAAAATTGGAATTATTACAATTCTAAAACTATATTAACAATTAATGGTGAAGATGAACAATAACAGAATTCTAAACATATTATGCATTTTCATTTTTCTTTTCTTTTTTATTATATCTTGTATTTTCTGGGATATGTAATGCCCCACTTGTTGCTCCCTCTTCTTTCAGGCTCCTTACAAGGGCTGCCTCCTGTGTTCTGATCATCAGTTAGTCTATCAAAATTTCATTAGATGCTTAATCATAGAAAAAAAATCCACAGGAAGTCGTGAAGTCCATGATGTAATTCAGGCCCTAGGTCTCTGTGAACTTGAGGGTGTCAAAGCCCCACTCAATAATTACCTCCCAACAAATAGAAAACAGAAAATAGAAATCTTATCTAACAATAGAAGTCTTTACTATCAAGTTCAGTTTAACACATACTTGTTGGATACAAGTAAAAAAACAAAAAAC
>JAHKKF010528840.1:0-12297 GCA_019740295.1 Labeo calbasu
ACACACACTACTATAAAAGTTCAAATAAGTTTAAGCAGTCAGTCAACATTACACCATAAATGCTGGTGATAGAGCTTAACATATTTTGAACCCAGTACTCTTAGCATGACTCATATCAACTGTAATGTATATACACACATGAAAGTGGAAGCAAATGAGAAGGAAGGAAATGAGTAAGAAACATTACATATTTTTACATTTTCTTGGTCAGCATTTTCTTTAAGTGACGTGTGATAAAACTACACAAATAATGTTACAGGAAATCACCAGGACAGAGAACGGAGAGGAGACAATGCAGCTAAACTACCTAAAAAAATAAAGAGATCATGTATTGTGCTTACTTCTCCATTGAAAGCATCTGTTGTTTCTGATGCTGGTAGTGATACATCTGAGCACTGTGAGCCAGGGTTTTATCCCCAGACTAAAACGTGGAAAGACATGGTCATAATCACTTACACATTATAAGAAAAAATGCTAAAGTGTTTATTGTATTTTTGGATATATGAACTGGCATTAATGTGAATGCGATACTTACTGAAGTATGATTATGATTGGGGCCTGCAGCATGAAACGCAGGGTAATCAACCTTCTCAGCCAGATGTGTTTCTCTCTGTAACCTGCTAAAAATAAATAAATTAATTAATCAATTAATAAAAAAAAATCTCTCTCTCTCTCTCTCTATATATGTATATACATACAGTTGAAGTCAAAAGTTTACATACACCTTGCAGAATCTGCAAAATATTAATTATTTTACCAAAACTAGAGGAATCATACAAAATGCATGTTATTATTTATTTAGTACTGACCTGACTGAATTTATAAAAAAAAAAAAAAAAAAAAAAAAAAGTTCAATTTACCCTGAACGCCTTCCTGGAACCGGGGCCCTCATTTATCAACAGTGCATAGCACGAATGTGTGCGTAATGAATGTGTTAAGAACAGTTTTACGCAACCGTGAGATCTACCAACTTTTACTTATACACAGAAATGTGTGTAAATATAAGCACAACTCTGAGCATGCTTACGCAGAGAATCTTTGTGATATTACAAAAAGAAAGTGCTTCTGCGTGTTTCCTGTGTTCTTTAACTGCAAATACTCAATTTCATAGATCAAGCTAAACATTTGTATAATCGGTGTGAAAATCTATAAAATACACACTGCAAAAAAAGTTTTATCTCACTTAGTATTTTGTCTTGTTTCTAGTCAAAATATCTAAAAATTCTTAAATTAAGAAGATGCATTTACTAGATAAGCAAAAAGACGTAAGATATGTAGTCTTGTTTCCTGGGGGAAAAATTTCACTTAAAACAACTGGCAGATAATTTTTCTTATTTTAAGCAAAATAAGGAAACAAGCCCTAAATATCTTAGCCTTTTTGCTTATCTATCTTTTTTAGAATATTTAGATATTTTGACTAGAAACAACACAAAAATACTAAGTAAGATAAGCATTTTTTGTTTGTTTTTTTGCAGTGCAGCTGGGAAGTAATTTGAAATGTAGCTATAGTGTCATGGCTGATCTTGCTTTGCTGGAAAATTCAGCAAACCATGCCGCGCTGAGCTGTTGTCACCATTACTGGAAGTGTTTCTGAATGCGAATGACCATGAACGTGAACGAGTATGGTGCTTAAGAATGTGGGATTTCTAAACAATGATTACTTACTGGTGTGCATAAGAACTGCGTACGCACATTTGATAAATACGGATTTTTTTGTACTTTTGTACTGCTAAAAAACCATAGATCTGTGGGACCTGAAGGATTTTTCTGAAGAACAGCGAGTAGTTTAACTCTATGTGTGTGTGTGTGTGTGTCTGTGTGTATATATATATATATATATATATATATATAAAGCAAAAGTTTGCAATGGAAAACAGATTTAAAATGAAATGTACATAATTTTAAAGAAATACACACCTAATTTCCTATAAATTCTTTAATTTAAAGGTGTACTCCACTTAAAATTTCACAAAAATGTTAAAAAAATAATTTTATAATGTTTTAAATTTTTTTAAAATTTATATACTAAAATAATATGTATTTTTCTTATTTAGAAGACTGAAAAAAAGAATATAAAATATATATAAAATATATGTAAAATGTACAATTTAAAACATAATTAAAAAATAACATCTTGCATTTTGTTGTTGTGGTTCTTTCCCTAAAAATTAAATACAACAAAATGAATTTTTACTTATTGTAACTGTATTGTATTTCATTTTGGCAATAAAAGTGTACTGAAAATTTAAATTTAGAAAGGCTTCTATCTTTATTAGTTCATTACTTTGAACAGGAAGTTTGTTAAAACACACATTATAATGGTTTTATCTAAGAGTACAAACTGACAAACTGTATCCCTGACAAATATAAACACGATTTAACATACCTGACCCAGCAGACAGCAGCGATGATGAGCGCCATGGATCCCACAATAATGCATAAAGAGATCATCACTGCTCCCAGTAATACACACACGTAATTATACGAGAGAGAAACAGAGACAGACAAGAAAAACTATGAGGAGGACTGTCATAAACACAACATTCAATGGTCTTCATCGAAATGAGTGACGCATAAAACCAGTCATAAGGGTCATAAGGGTCGAAACTGAGCTTTATACATCATGTGAAAGTATTTGGTCGAGATACGACTATTTGAATATATGTAATCTGACATAATAAATAATTTTGACCCATACAATGTATTTTTGCCTATTGCTACAAATATACCCCAGCAACTTAAGACTGGTTTTGTGGTCCAGGGTCACATATTAGGACAAGCCAATTATTAAAAGCGCAAAACATCATGTGATGGGCCTGCTGTTAAAATTGCCATCTTTGTCAGGGATGTAGGCCTGCCAAAACACAATCAAATAAAAACAAATAACAACACACAACACACTAATCGTAATTGTGCTGGACCACACAACCAGTCATAAGGGTCAATTCTTTGAGTTTTAAGCATCATCTGAAAGCTGAATAAAAGCTTTCCATTGACATATGGTTTGTTAGGACAGGACAATATTTGGCCGAGATACACCTGTTTGAAAATCTGCAATCTGAGGGTGCAAAAAAATCGAAATATTGTGAAAATCGCCTTTAAAGTTGTCCAAATGAAGTTCTTAGCAATGCATATCACTAATCAAAAATTACGTTTTGATATATTTACGGTAGGAAATGTACAAAATATATTCATGCAACATGATCTTTACTTAATATCCTCATGATACCTATGGCATAAAAGAAAAATCTGTAATTTTGACTCACACAATGTATTTTTAGCTACTGCTAAAAATATACTCATGCTATTTAAGATGGGTTTTGTGGTCCAGGGTCACAGTTAGGCTTTAAATAAAATCAGAAAAAAACTAGTGACACATACAGACGAGCAGGCTGTCTCTGGAAGAGTTGGGAGAAATGATCGGTCCATGGCGGTTGGATGAGTTTGTGACTGGCAGGGGAGGTTTAGGGGTCTGGTATGTTGGTGTCGATGGGCTGCTGGACGTTGGTTCAACAGTTGTGGGTTCGTGCAGACTCTTCTGCTTCGAATCTGACTGGGACTGCGAAGGAGACTGTGAACGGGAGTCTAAAGAAAAGGTGCAAAGACAGAAAACCGATTACAATCAATTACAAAAAAATGCTTGATGTTAAAAAATGCCGAGTTAAAAAAATATCAATAAAATTCTTTTTTATCAAAACAACAATGAAGAATTTTCAAATTCTATATGTTTCAGCTTTAATGTTTATTAATGTGTAGTAAGAAACAAGTACTGGATTTTGTTCAACAAATTTAATGTAGGACTGTTATTTTTCTACATTCTTGTTTGCAGTATTTTTCAGTTAACTAAGCGCCAGTGACTTCTGCTATTCAAACGTACCGTTATTTTTCACACTGGCGATGCACACTACATTTAAACAGAAACTTCACACATAGCCAAAAGCGAGCGAGGTGTGAAGTTTAGAAGGGTTTGCTATGAATCATTACCACTATAACCGCTGCACCATCTCTCTAACCATAACCACACAGATTTTAAGAGCAGATAGTTCAAACCTGGCTGTTTGACTTCTGATATTTGCTGCTTATTAATGACAGAGGACAGAAAGTCGATTTCTTCATCAACGTCAGGACGAGAGGCTGTGGAAACACCTGTGGAGATAAAGATACAGTAGAATGTGAAATGGTAAAAATATCACAAAAAAATAAGACAGACAATGAACATGCACAAGAATAACGCGGCTGTGTTTTAAAAAACAACCACATATTTTTTCAGTACTTTATTCCAAACTTAGTTTAGACTCAATTGCATTGGGAGTATATTATGAAACTTTGTAAATATTCATATATGCATAATCTATGAGAGCAGCAGGGTGATGAGTGGGCCGTGTGTGTCTTGAGAGCGAGAGTGTGCCAGAGTGTTGTTTGTTTGACACGCTTTAAAGGGAAAACAAAGGCAGCACATGGTTTAATGGTACGCTTGGCCAGACAGTAAGCTGCATTCCAAGACTGTATAAGATCGTCCCTCTTGACAACCAGCCTGAGTGTGTGTGGCCAATGAGAGGGGGTGTGTGATCACTCATTAGATCACTGGAACTCAACAAACTTAGAACATTCAAAATGAAAAGAATTCTGAGTTTCGAATCAGTGAATCAAATGATTCGAAAGTACTGATTCATAGAAAGGAATCAAAACTCTGTTATCATTTATCCTGAATAAATCAATTTAAAAGACGACAATATTAAGAGTAATTTTGTGTTACTGCTCCTATACTCAACAGCATTGTTTAAATATAATAACTTTATTTATTATTTTATAATGGTAATGGTAAAAAAAAGATTTTGTAAAATTATACACCGTACCATTCAAAAGCTTGGAGTCAGTATAATTTTAATTATTTTTTGGGGAAAGAAATGTTAGAAATTAATAATTTTATTTAGCAAGGACGCTTTAAATTGATCAAAAGTAATGGTAAAGATATTTATAAATTAAACTAAGTTATGCCATTTAAAAAAATGATACTCAAATTCATATTTATATATTTAAAAATATAAATATTTATATATATTACTTATATATTTATATATATTTTCATATTCAAATATAAAACAGTTATTTTAAATAGTAAAAACATTTCAACATTTTACAATTTTTGCTGTACTTGGATCAAATGAATGCAGGTTTTGTGAGCAGAAGAGCCTTTTTCTTCTTCTTCTTCTTCTTCTTCTTCTTCTTCTTCAAAAAAACATCTTACTGTCCAAAAACATTTGATTGGTAGTGAGTATCTAGTATCTAGTCAGTATACAAATGTATTGTATCTCCTAGCTCTTTGTATTACCAACGAAATAAAATATAAATAATCAATATATTGCCCAGCCCTGGTTTTGTTTGCTCTTTTAAATAAGAAACATTCTGGCCTGGTTTGACAAAGGTCGGCTAGATGAAGCTAACAGCCACGGAACTGCGTGGTGAGGTGTTGCATATGGTACAAAGCTTGTATCTGCAAAAAGGTGCTAAAAAAAGCTGACATTTCCATACTGAAACTTCGTTGATTATCAATCTTGCACATATAAATATCAAACTTTCCTCAGCACTGTACCGTAAAGTGCTGACAGAACAGAGCTACTGGAAAACAGAAAGTTTATTGTCATGACGTTTTGTATTTAGTCTACAGAAGACTGGCCATCTGCCTCCTGGAACAAGACTGATGTGATAGAACAGCACATATCGCTGTCTGAGCACCCCCACACACCACAGCAGGTGTCAAAGGAGGCGGGTCAAACCATCTGTACTTGTTTTGGGGGGACAAGTGGACCTGTATATCTGTGGTTTACACATAAAAAGGGTGTTCACAAACAGTCCAGCCTGAATAAACCTGACGTACAAGCAAGTGAATTAACAATTTAATAAAGTTTGACTCACCAGGCACTGTCTGTTGCTGAAATGTGAAGTAGAAAACCCATGAAATATTTAAGTTATTTTAAAAAAAACACATCATTTTATACATATTTTGGACGATGGGGGACTCCATTATTTCCTGGTGCTACCTGTTGCTATTTTTTACCACAACACAACTTAGAAAAATAAGATGCTGATACAATGACCACAGCTACTGAAAGAGCTTACAGTTGCCAATGGATATACAAGTAGGCTTAAAGGGGTCATCGGATGCCCATTTTCCGCAAGTTGATATGATTCTTTAGGGTCTTAATGAAAAGTCTATAATATACTTTGGTTAAAAATTCTCAATTGTAGTGTAAAACACGTCCCTTGTTACCTTGTCAAAATAAGCTCTGCAAAAATCATCCTATTCTGATGGATTGTTCCTTTAAATGCAAATTAGCTCTGCTCGCGCCCGCCCCTCTCTTCTCTCTGTGGAGTGACCAGCTGCTCTGAGAGATTGTTTACTTTAGCCGCATTTAGCGCGTTTAGCCGGGAAACTTGCTAACTAGCATGTTATTAGGAAATGTAATTGCAGAGATTCATTAAAAAAACCCTTATACTCACTTCTGCTGTAGGTGAAGCTGGATCACGAATGATTTGCGTGAACATAGACGCATTTATGTAGATCGGGAGGCGCATTCCCTTCACAGACAAACATAATCCACTGCATCTTCAGCGGGTCAGATGTCGGGAGTAAATGATGACCACTATGTTCATTACTACATCCAGCAACACAACACCTCAACTGCTCAAAAGGAGATATGTTTGTCTAACTTACATTCCTGCTCCAGCATCGAAAGGTCTAAAGTAAGACGCTCATGTCAATCAACTATTGTGGGAGCGGCCTCTGTTGGTGTGACGACACACCGACAGGCATCTGAGAACGGCTCGATTTGAAAAAAGGGATATTATTTTTACAGATTAATTAAAAACCACTGCATGGATTTATATCATTATAGGGTAGATGTGTACATACACTGCCAACACACATTAATGTTCAAACAACATGAAAAAGTGAACTTTGCAMCCGATGACCCCTTTAAACCAAATGCGATACAACTGATTTTTGCCCACAATGAGTCTAAACGCCCCCGGATATTGAGTAAAATCTGTCCTGAGAAACTCCTTCAGTGGTTGCGGCATCATGACAAGCGTTGGCATGTTTACATCCTGCCAGAATGGTAAGCTCTTTCAGTAGTTGTGGTCTACTAAAAGCCTCAAAGGCATCAGGGCTAAAATGAAGAGAACAAAGATGCATGTCTATAGGAAGTTTAATTCATCCACATGCATCTTCCCATTCTTTTCTACTCTTCCTATAACTCTTGTTGCCCTCCGACTGAAAATTACATCCAAAAGCCGCACAATGTGGCATTGTATCAGTATTTTATATTCAGAGCTGTGCTGCGGTAAAAATAGCAACAGGTAGCTTCAGTAGATCACTGAGTACAACCATTTGACTTCATTGAAATAATGGTACCCCCCATAGTCCAAAATAGGTATAAAACAATGTGGTTTTTTAAAAAAAAACGTGAATGTTTTGTTGGCTTTCTACTACATATTTCAGTAAAAGACTTGGTTTATGTCATATTAAGCCATACAAGTCTTAATACCTGAGGTTCCCTTTAACCATTATTATTTGAACTATTATGAAATCAATGAGAAATGATGGAAAAAATCCATTCTGTAATTTTTTTTTTTTTTTTACATTTTACAGGAAGATACTATTTCAGTCTTGGTACTTCAAAATGTTTAAGTCAATGTGTTGAAATTTACTAGCAATTTCTGAGTGAAAATTGTACACTAATTTTGTTTTACAGAATGGCAATATTAAGACCTATTATGCACTCAGAAAATCGTACTTTGATACCACAGACCATTTAATGTTTCAATATGCATGTAAAATGACCATATTAACCAAACAAAGTACATGCATACTTCAAAAATCCTCCTGAAAAAGTATATAATCTTGGCTGTTTTAAGCTTATTATAATTTGGGACACATTAATTTCTCTGACTCCTGAGTTTTGTTAGTATATCATGCAGCTTTCTATAACTAGCCAGATCCAGCAGCTTTGACAGGCATCTGAAACCAACAGGCAGTGTATAAGCTAGTTTTGGACATGATTATGCTGCCATCTAGTGGTAACTTCACTAAATGCACTGGTCAGTGATTATCAGGTGTTTCTGACAGAATTTAGTGCTCAAATAAAAACAAAAAACATGTAGTGATGACACATCAGTACAACTGAAATAAAAATAAACTACAATTATGATGTGTGATTTACTCAAATTCAAATTAACACCAAAATAGTGCTAACAGACAGTCAGTCTGTCAAAATGATCATTAACACAGTCATGTAAGAGTTCAAATCAGGCAGGTGTTTATTGACTGCTGTCCTATTCTTTTGTGTCTGTCTCTCTCTGTCCAATCAGTGCTGCAAAAATGCGTCTGCTGACCTACATAGGAGGATGATGATTAGTCGCAGACACCGGTTTAGCCGATGGCTGTTAAATACCTTGTCAACGTGGCCTAAATTCAAGGGCAGAAAAAAAAAATAAAAAAATCAGGATTTCCAATACATTCATTGGGGTATGAAAGCCCAAATGAACCTTTACTGTTCTTTAAAACTCTAAAACACCCAGTGTTCACTCACAACAATATTAAAGCAAAGAGACTCGTGACACAGGACTGTTTGATCTGTAAACTCTTTAACAGCAGGTTCCACCTTGGTCTAACATTCATTATTGCTTTAATTGTGCACTTTGAATCTTTAAGACGTCTCTGTAAAGCATTTCAAAAGCCCAGAGGTGATGGTATAAGAGATCGAACTGCTCTTAAAGTCAAGGTTAAACTATTAAGGAGAATATAGAATGGGCTGTTTAATAACAATGTAAAATGCACTGCTAAACACTAAAAACATTCATACGCTTTTGTTTTTGAAGATATTTTTGGAAACTAAAAAAAACTATTTATAACCTGACAAATGAAAAGCTATGCCGTTAAAGCTTATGGTTTTTAAATAGCAAATCATTTTGTGCATGACTTCAGCTTATATACAGTTGAGGTCAAAAGTTTGCACACACCTTGCAGAAACTGCAAATGGTTAATTATTACAAAATGCATGTTTTTTTATTTATTTTTTTTTTTATTTAGTACTGACCTGAATAAGATATGTTTAATATGTTTACAAATAGTCCACAAGAGAAAATAACTATAGATTTTTTTTTTTAAATGATCCTTTTCAAAAGTTTACATACACTTGATTTTTCACCTGAATGATCCACAGCATATTTTTTGTTTAGTGATAGTTTTTCATTAGTCCCTTGTTTGTCCTGAACAGTTAAACTGTCTGCTGTTCTTTAGAAATATCCTTCAGGTCCCACAAATTCTTTGGTTTTTCAGGATTTTTGTGTATTTGAACCCTTTCCAACGATGACTGTGTGAATTTGAGATCCATCTTTTCACATTGAGGACAACTGATGGACTCATATGCAACTATTACAGAAGGTTCAAACGCTCACTGATGCTCCAGAAGGAAAGATGATGCATTAAGAGCCGGAGGGTGAAAACTTTTGAACAGAATGAAGATATGTACACTTTTCTTATTTTGCCTAAACATAATATTTTTTTCCATTTAGTACTGCCCTTCAGAAGCTACAGAAGATACTTACATTTTCCCAGAAGACAAAATAAGTCAAACTGACCCTGAACTTCAGATTCAAAAGTTTTCACCCCCAGCTCTTAATGCACTGTTTCCTTCTGAAGCATCAGTGAGCATTTAAATCTTCTGTAATAGTTGCATATGAGTCTCTCAGTTGTCCTTAGTGTGAAAAGATGGGTCTCAAAATCATACAGTCATTGTTGGAAAAGGTTCATATACACAAAAATGCTGAAAAACCAAATTTTTGAGACCTGAAGTTTTTTTTTTTCTGAAGAACAGCAGGCAGTTTAACTGTTCAGGACAAATAGGGGACTCAAGAACAACTATCACTAAACAAAAAACAAAACAGAAAAAACACAGCTGTGGATCATTCAGGTAACAACACGGTATTAAGAACCAAGTATATGTAAACTTTTGAACAGGCTCATTTTTATAAATCTTTTATACATTTATACATTTTTATACATTATCTTCTCTTGTGGACTATATGTAAACATCTTTTATGTAGAATATCTTATTCAGGTCAGTACTAAATAAAAAATAACATGAATTTTGTATGATCCCTCTTATTTTGGTAAAATAATTAACATTTTGCAGATTCTGTAAAATGTATGTAAACTTTTGACCTCAACTGTATATAAATAATGTATTTCTTTCTGAAAGACAGCAACAAAAACAAAACAAATCTCTACCTATGATTGCAGTATTACAACAGAGTTAAATAAAGACTGCTATTCTTTCTGCTAGAGCAGCGCTCACATGGAATTACATTAAAGCCAAGGCCGCACACAGACACACGCGTACACGCTTCAATCCATCTGATTAAATTCAGTCATGTGCCTCTGCCACACGAGGAGAGAGAGAGATTAAGCATTGTGCTCACTGCAAAACCAATAGAAACTGTGAGAGAGGAGAGAGACGAGAGCAGAAGCACAGGCCAGATGATGGGAGGATCTGTGGTCTGAACCATCAACATCATCTCCTCTTTCGCGAAGGCATTAGTCACAGGCCGAGGGTTCGGTTAATGAATGCACAGCATTTGGCTTGAGAAGATGGCTGTGTGTCGCCTGACTCACAGTTTGTTGATGCACCAAAGCAAAGGCCAGATTAGACAATAGGTGCTAAATAAATCGTGACACAGTCGCCAGAAGGTGGGTAGGGAGGGTGTGTGAAAGCCTTCATACCGTGATGGTGGTGGTGGTGGGGGGTTGTCCTGTGAACAACACAATGTCCCGCTTCGTCTTCCACCAGTGGGGAGAGGCAGGGGCCACAGTGGGAGGAGCCAGGCGTGCAGAAGTGCCGCCCCTTACTGGCACATTCTATGTGATCGGGACACTTGCTTGCTGAAAATATATAAAAAAAAACATGCTCAAATTATATTTCCATGCATAGGCTGACTTTTCTAGTGCCCTGGAGCATGTCACATGTCATGTGTTTGAATATTAATGTGCATTAAAATCATTATGCAGTAGTGCAGCAGGTGTTAATGGCAGGTGAAGGAAATGTTGTTCATTAAAAGTCATAATTTCCTCTGAAGCATTTAGTCAGCTGTAATGTTTTTTAATGGTGTTGTTGTTTCCACTGGTAGAGAACATTATGTCCCTTTATAAAGTTATTATAATGTTGACTTTATTATTACAAATTATGACGAAGATCAAGGAAATAAAAATACACTATGAGGAAAAAGGGGAACACTTATGTCACTAAATGTTAAATAAAATACTCAGATATTATGTTTATTTGCATATTATGTATAGAACAAAAGCAAGTCTTTAAAATTAAAAGAAACGTTGTTCAGGACATCCGACATTGTTTTGACATCCGTTGTTTACCTCCGAAATAATACTGATTAAGTTTTATACGTTTTTTTGAAAGAATTTATTATTTTTATTGAACAATTAAGAGACATTTTATCTCACATTTTCAATTTTCTGTTTACCAAAGAATCCTGAATTTAAAAAGTATATATATACATACACATATATATACACACATATACATATATATATATATATATATATATATATTTTTTTTTTTTTTTCAGAAAAGTATAAATTAGCACAACCATTTTCATTTCATTCCATATTAAAAAAATGATAAATTAAATTTAAAAATACATTAATATAAAAAAATCAAATACATTTAGCCTTGGTGAACACAAGACACTTCATCCAAAAAAAAAAAAAAAAAAGTGTACACACTGGAAATAAAAAAAAAATCTACTTCACTATGAAATAAAATAAAATAAATAAAAAATAAAATAAAATAAAATAAAATAAAATAAAATAAAAATTTCATTGCTTAACAACATGTATGGAAGCTCATGGTGTAAACCAAACAAACAAACAAACAAAAACTTGTATACAGTACATACACATATATATACACTACATACACACATATATATACACTACATACACACATATATATACACACACACACATATATATATATATATATATATATATATACATACACATAGACATATATATATATATATATATACATTATATATATATACACATATGGCCCAAAAGTGCATTTTCGGTTTTCGGCCGAAAGATTTTTGTCACCGAAACAACACGGCCGAAACAGTATGCTGTGATGACGCAAACAGAAACCGCGGCCTGCACGTGCTTGTCTGAAGCAACATGTCTGCGGTGTGAGGTTGAGACGGACCACGGAGCGAAAACAATGA
>JAHKKF010528845.1:7795-19765 GCA_019740295.1 Labeo calbasu
CTAAAGAATCATATCAACTTGTGGAAAAAAGGCATCCGACGACCCCTTTAAGTATGGAAAAGAGTATGGAATTAAATGGACCTAATCAATCTAATTGCAGAAGCTGCTTTCTTCAAGAAACAAGTGCTATTCCATAAGAGAACTACTCTGGATTGTTCTTGATGTTGGCAACTGGATTTTGTTTTGTCATTTAGAGTGGAAAATTCACAATTACATAATTTTGCAAGCATTGAGGAAGATCAACTGCTTTCAAGTTGCTACGCATTGTCATAAAGAAAAACATTTAATTTGGGAAGATTAATTAAAACAAGACTAATCAGGTCAGATTATTCAAGTTTAGACAAAGGCATGAGGCCTGTTTAGAATCTACAGGAGGCTAGGAATTGGACAAATGATCTGAATATTTGTATATTTCTCCTTCACGCCTTCTCAAATTATTTTAATCTTCTTGAAAGCCTTGAATGAATGGATAGGAAGAGTGTTCTAATTCCCACCTGAAGGAGTTTGTAGCTAGTTGCTTGGATATTAGCAGGAAGAAAGAGACAGATAAAAATTAATTGACTTCCCAGTTTTCAAGAACAACACACCACCTCCAGGCTTGGTAAGTGCACAACGCATGATTACTTCACAGTCTGCCAAGTCCTGCAAGCAAACCATTTTAATTGTGCCTGTTTTGATAGTTTGGGGGTTTGGGTTGTTTTTGTTTTGTTTTTCCAATTTAGCTCTACTACCATAGTTTTTAACATTTCAATCCAGATCCAC
Source organism: Labeo calbasu (assembly GCA_019740295.1). Classification (NCBI taxonomy): domain Eukaryota; kingdom Metazoa; phylum Chordata; class Actinopteri; order Cypriniformes; family Cyprinidae; genus Labeo; species Labeo calbasu. The sequence goes on from JAHKKF010528845.1 coordinate 8,558, forward strand.
ACTTGGAGAAGAGGAATCGGAGAAAAAAAACTGATCAACTTTAGAACACATTTAAAGACATTGCTTGCCCTCATGTCATTCCAAACATGTATGATGTTTCATCTACACAGTACTGCCTAAAGTGTTTAGAAATTGATACTGTTTTCCAGTAGTTCAAAGTAACATTTATTTGAAATAGAATGCTTTTGTAAAATTGTTTCTCACTTTTGATTTGCATCCTTTTAATGTATAATGCTTTCACAATGCTTGATACCTTTTAAAATTCATTTCAAATCTTTTGAATGGCATTGTATCTGAAGTTTAAAAAAAAAAAAAAAAAAAATCAATGGGAGATGACTAAGTTTTCATAGTCTGCTCAGTGTTGCCTCAAAATACTTCCATTTAGATGGCTGAGGAAAAAAAAGTTGTGTGAAATTTCAAATAGCAATGAGAAATGTGACCGCATCTTTGGTCACATGGGTTTTGGAGTAGGGATGCACCGAAATGAAAATTCTGGGCCAAAACCGAAAATTCAGTATGTATTTGGACAAAAACTGAAAATGAGTTATGTTTCAGTGTTGTAGTATAACCAGCAGGACAGCATTATGTGAACTGAATTTTGGTCACAATACAGTGTATTACAGTGAAATTATTAAATATTTTTCATAATAAACACCCATAGAACTCGTAATGAATTTTGCAAAAAACTGATTGAAGTGTTTATAGTATAACCAGTAGGAGTGACACACTACTGTTGCTATACTGTTACTATTTTTGTAGTAATGATTTTCAGGTTTTGCACTTTGCAGACGATCCCTACGGACTTGTCTTTCAGCTGTGCGCGTAAAGATTTTGTGTCCAGTGCCGAGGAAGGCTCGTTTTGAGGAAAATTAGGTTGTAGCTCGTCTGTTACTGTGAATGAAAAAAGTGGTGTTTGTGTAGTAACAATGTTTAGTTCATGAGTTATTCTAGAAAATGTGAATCTGTGAATATGTTGCCAATTTTACTGAACCTTTTTTCAGGTGGTGTATCTAGGGCCTTATGAAATCGGTTTTAATTTTTCTGGAGGTTAATGGTTAAGTTGCATTTTATTAATCAAAAAGCGAGTCTAATTTATTAAAACTATGAAACTGATACAATACAATACTTACACAATTTAACATCAGTTTATTAAAAGTTTCACAAAAATTGCGTGCCCTATGAAATGTTTTATTTTTTCTCACCTTCTGTTTTATTGTTACCAAATTCTGTTTAAGCATGTCTAAGTATTTGAATGCATCATAACTTAACTTATTAATGTTTATTTTTACTATATTTAATTTTTTCTGGCTATCAAATGAAGGCCTAAAATATTAATTTATTTTACCTTTGTCAAATGAAAATGAAACTTTTTTTTGTTGTTGTTGTTGTTGTTGTTGTTTTTTTTGTTTTTTTTGGGCAAACAAAGTTACTATTAAAATTTAAAACGTGAAGAAAATTGTGATTATTCCTTAAAATAAAGTTTTAATAATTTTAGTAGAAGTAGTAGTATTACGTACATTCTACTAAACAATAGTAATGTCTGCAAATTAAACCAAACTGTTATTTTGACGGGTAGCCGTGAACACATTTCTGTGTATATGATATGACAATAGTTTCTCTCAGAGGTAACAGTAAAATTTGATGTCATCTGAAACTTTAAAGTATTTCCATATGGCTGACATGATTGCCCATTTGTATATTTGGCCTTTTTTTTTTTTTTTTTCCCTCCCCCCCTTTCGGCCAAAAACCATGCCATGTTCGGTGGCCGCCATTCCGGTGCATCCCTAACTTGGAATGACAGAAGGGTTAGTGAATGACACTTTTCATTTTTGGGACACTTTTGATTTATTCCTTGCTTAGAGCCTTTGGAGCAGTCGTTATATAGTATAAAATTTAAGACATTTTTAAGTTAATGAAGTTAATATATTCCTTGCTTTGATTTGAACGACTTGATTACTTTCTGGAATTTCAATAGGCTAGTAGGAATTTATACAGAATATATCACATAACATTTGCCAGTTTGTTTGTTTTTTTGTTTTTTTTGACATCACCCTGCATGTAGGTAGTACTGCATAAACTGGGACTTTAAATTTCCACATGCTATTGATCATGTGACCAGACTCTATGGTTAAGATTCTTTTTCCCTTTGGCAGAATACAGTGGAAACTTGCCTTTTCAGGCTCCTGAGATTTTAGCAAGTGTGACAAGAGCTTGTCTCTGTCTCTACTGTGTATTGAGTGAATGGTGGTGCTATAGCTGAGCATTAGGGGCCAGTGTCCAGCTTACCCACAGACTCCAGCAGTTGGTAACATTGAGGATTAGTTCTACAGATCAGTGGACAGTTGAGCCTGGACTTATTTGCATCAAGAGGTATGCTTGCATATCACCGGAAAAGGTAAGTGATCTTGTCTTTTGTTCCATGCAAATAAAGTACTACTTTCATCAGCCTTGTTGAAATACTACCAGGGTTCTGGCATCACACTCCTGAAAATGGATTCACTGTGCAGAAATTGTTTTTGTAAGCAATATCTGAAATGTGTTTGGTACTTTGGCTCCCTCTGTGTGTATTTCAGCTGCTCTGTAATGTCTTCCACACGGTAGCTGTCAATGATGACAGCAGCAGCATCACTACTTCCCCAGGCATCGTGCATTTAAGCACCTCACTAATAAAATTCAGGGACCTCTTTAGTGGGGTGGTGGCATTCTATTGACTTCATGTACTGAGATTTTCTTTCTGCTTAGGCAGGGATGAAACAAAATATGGTCTGTTTATGGTAAAAGCTAGAGGAGACCTTGAATCTGAATAGAAATGTTCAGAAAAGGCTTTTTTTTTTTTTATTCCACTGTTAAACGACACAAATTTCGTGGCTTTTCTATGGGGCTTTCTATACATGATTTTTTTTTTTTTCTCCCCAAAATGACCTTTTTTGCATGGTTTATGCTCAAGCAGCAAAATCTATGACACAATTGCTGGTTTGTTACTTTTATACATATAAAAACTGAACTCACCAAGGCATGTGATAAATACTGTTAAAAATGGTAATATTGTGAAACTAGTACAATTTAAAAAGTTCTATTTTGCTATACTTTGTAATTTTATTCCTCTGGCAAAGCTGAATTTCCAGTGTCACATGATCCTTCAGAAATCATTCTAATATGCTGATTTGATGCTTAAGAAGTATTCCTTTAAGTTTTGCTGCTTAATATTTCTGTGGAAACTGATACATTTTTGGTTACACTTCATTTTAAGGTATTTTTTTTGTAATTACACAAAGTACTAGGGCTGTCACGATTCTTCGATTCAATTCGAGTACTCGATTTAAAAAAAAATAAATAAATACATAAATAAATAAATAAATAAATAAATCTTATTGCATTTTGCCCATGTCGAGTAACCAGTGTATTAAAAAAATACAAATAAAGCAATGCAGGTTTAATATGCACTTTACGTGGAGGTTATGCTAAAAGTAAACGCAACGTGCCATTTCATCAGATTTTTTTAAGGTTAATCATTTACAAACCTACGCAAACATGGGAGAATACATTAGTTGCTTTCTCAATATGCTTACTGTTCATTACGATTTCAAAATAAAAGCCCAAACCCTCACGTTTACACTTTGATGTCCACATATTCAATAAATTACAGTGGCTGTAGCATTTCTCTGAGAAAGAAATGGTGAAATATTAAATGTTAAGTAGATATTTGAATTAAATGTTATTTGGCCAATATTAATCAAGGATTAGATCACACAGTCAAGTTTAAAAACTATAGTCAGGCCATTGGTGCCCTCTGCAGTCATTTGTTATAATACATAATGTACGTTAGCTCTGTTGTTTATAATAAATGTAACAATTTTGTTTAATAAAACCAATGACAGCCCTACAAAGTACTGAGTAATTTTTATTAACATACTTACTGTAGGGTTAGGGTTTGTTGTTTGTAATTATGCATATTTACTTTAATCAGTGTAGTATAATAAGTACATGTAACAACAGTGTTGTTTTTTTTGGGGGGGATTCTTTGAATAGACTTTTTTTTTTTTCCCTGAGTAAACTATAAGTGCCGTCATTGCGAATTCTAACTTCCGTTTGGATGCTGTTCTGTTCCGGTCTTCATAGGAACACAAATCAAATAGCGCCCATCTGTTTTTAATGTAGCTAACATCGGCAGCTTTGTGTCATCTACACGCTCGTTAAACTTTAAAGAGCGAGGCACTGACAAATGACGGGCATTGCAAAGTGATGGCACTATAGAGCCATGTGCTTTTTAAAAACATTTTAATAAGTTTAACATTAGGTTATCAGCTCGGAATATATGCTAATTTGACTAGAAACACTGGAGACCAAAATGCAAAGCAGCCTTCCAGTTAAGAGTCAGGCGTGACTTCGGTGTTCAGGAAAAACGTCTATAGAAAGTTCAAAAGAACAGCATTTTTCAAATTGAATTTTAAAATCTAAAAAAATATATATACATTTACCTGTATTTAGTAGTTACCCCAGTGATGGTTTGATTTTGGGTGACGTTCATATTTATTCAGTTTTGAAGTGTTTTTTCCTAACAGCAAGCATGTTAGATGCCACAACAACACTGCAGACTTTGCAATCTCGTGAGTGCTTAGACCTTGTCTATCAACTGTTCTAGTCTGCATCAAATCTGTTGTAGTTTGCAACAAACCCCTGTATTGAATAGCCTTCAAGTTTGTTGTTTTGATGTTGCAAATGTGTATTCATGGCAGTATAAACAGTTATTCTTTCTTTCTCCTTCTCTCACTTTTCAATCCTGGCAGTCTAACTAGTCTTTGCTTCATAACTACATGGATTTCACAGTAATGCTGCCTCCACTCTTTACAAACTTCCCTATGTGGACTGGGGTGGGAAATACTCGGTACATTTATTTGGTGTTTTTTCAAAATCCACTGTGATCCTTTATTTTTCACACAAGTATTGCACTCATGCCAGTGACTTGTTCTCCAGCAGTGTATTGCAGCTACGTTACTGAACAGACTGTATTAATGGTGCTCTAAATTCACTGAGTGTGTGCGTATTCCTGCTCCTGTGGATGATCAGAGTGCTTCTGTACAACATATTTTATAGTGCTGGATCAGCATTTTGACTGTCTGGATGTGTGTACATGTCTGTTTATCTGCACTGTGATCCATTCATCTTGGCCCCTATCTGTCATTTTGATAATTCTAGTATGGGCCATTTTTAGCAATATGGAGTGTGATGCCAGAACTAACCTTGTGACCTAGTGGCTGCCTCAGAGAGGCAGATCTTTAACACAACATCCTTATCTTTTAGAAATTTGGGATTGTGTTTGAGGTGTTGTCTGTATGGAGTTCAAGTGTCATTGACCTTGTCAGTTAGTGATCTGTACAGCAACTGTAACACAGTGTTTCTGCATGAGATGAAGTAAAATTTGCTCTTCAGCTGTATATTAAACAAAAACAAAGTGACTTAGCTTTAACTTAAGTATACCTAACCATTGAGTACTTTCCATGATATTTTCTTTTTGGCAAGAGAACTAAAGTAGTTATTATTTTTGAAAAGGATTACTGAAACGTTAACTCATTGTTTTTCAAAATACTGTTATTAATGATAATAATCTACTGCAAGTCAGTCATTTAAAGCAGTTAAGACAGGACTCTGTATGGTTTACTTCTGTATCTCACTGTCTTTCTCTCACTGCAGGGGCCTCAGGTGATTGAAGGAGGTTAAGCAGCATCATACAACATGAAATATTGGTAAGCATTCATTAAACACTTCACTATGACAAGTAAATCATGATCCTGCATGTGTTTGTGTGATGGAGTATAAAAGTGTTTTTTTTTTGTTTTTGTTTTTGTTTTGTTTTTTTAATAGGTCAACCAAGGAACCTTGTTCCCTCAGCAACTGAGCGCTATTGGCACGTAATGTTCCTGTACAGTGGACAATAATGTGCAGGTCTGTCAATTAATTTAAAAGATTAGTTCACTCCAGAAGTAAAATTTCCTGATAATTTAATTTAAAAAGACATAAGGTTTTTGAGGGAAATATTCCAGGATTTTTTTTTCATATAGTGAACTTCAATGGGAGCCAACAGGTTGAAGGTCCAAATTGCAGTTTCAATGCAGCTTCAAAAAGTTTACACTATACCAGCCAAGGAATAAGTGTCTTATCTAGCAAAGCAATCTGTCTTTTTCTAAATAATAATAATAAATATATACTTTTTTAACCACAAATGCTTGTCGTGCACTAGCACGTATTCACATTGGAAAGGTAATGTGTGATGTAGGCGGAAGTACTGACCTAGTGTTTATAAAGCAAACATGCAAAAAAAAGTTCAAAGCCCTTAAAAAAAAAAAAAAAAAAAGGTACAGTACACAGACATGCGCTGGTGAGTCTCATGAAAACCAACGTCTCTGGCTGAGAAATTACTCCCAAAAGATCATTTAAAGTCATTGGTGTTTAAAGCATCAAACAGACATTATAAAAAGTAGTTTCAGCAAGAAATAATTTTAGTAAGACATTTTATTTGATTCAAAATAGAATTTATTATAGATAAACATGTAGACTGCGATGGGCTAATGTAAACTACGGAAAAGAAGATAATTTGATAAACATCTCATTTTTTTGTTCATACGATGTAAGTCATGGTAACCAAAACAGCTTTGTTACCAACAGTCATTAAAATACCTTCTCTCATGTTCCACAAAAGAAAGGTTTGAACGACATGATAGTGAGTAAATGATGACAATTAAATTTTTTTGGTGAACTATCCCTTTAATGTTTTTATTTTTATTCTTATGGTTTTTTTATTATTATTATTATTATTATTATTATTATTAATAATATATATATATATAATTTTTTTTTTTTTTTTTTTTTTTTAAATGAAATGATACTCTAAATAAAAAATTAAATCCGCCAGCAGGTGGTGGTAAATGTCTTCGATTCGTTCAAATGGCTGATTCATTCAGGAATTAAGTAAATGGCTATTTATGAATAGGCCTTTGAATCACTGGTTCACGAGTTCGTTCAAAACGCGGATTCATTCAGAAACTAAACACTGCTGTGTTGCTCGGAGACTTACAACAATTCTGCTATGGCTTCAAAGGTAATACATTCTCTGCAAAACTGAGCAAAAACACACAATATATTGTTTAAAAAAAAATAACCATCAACTTCTTATTTACTGAACTGTTGTATAAAATCACATTTAAACTCGTGTTTGGGACAAAATCAGCACTCGTCATATTGCTTTTGCTGCCAGTGTGATATCCTGTGATATAAATATGAAACAAAACATTTTTTGCACCAGTATCTTGAATTTTAGGGCATAACTGCATTTGTGGAGTTATTGCCTTGCATCATATGTCAACAGTAAACTACATGAAACGTAGTGTTTTAAAATGACGTACAGGTCTGGGGGCGGGGCCAGTGCGTTAACTGCGTTAATTTATCACATTATTTTCTCATAAATAATTAACGCGTTGAACAAACAGCCCTAGTTTAAAATAAATGTTACACCGTGCTGCTGCTGTTGCTTTTTCAAAAAACAAATTTAAAAGGTATGCAATAACTGAAATGCCAAAAGAATATACAGTAATAAGCCTCAGTTTTTTATCAAAATTACATTGACACCACACAAAATATAAAAATGTGTAATAATTCACCCAGTTATAAAATAAAGTAACAGGTCTGTGTTATTGATGACTCCAGTATTTTTCACATCATGCTAAAGTTTTCAGACTATGAGCCATTCACACATCCCATAAAGGACTGATTATGGAAATGGTATGGTTCTTTTGTATTGCAAACATGGTACTTGACTCTGAACTGCTGCTAATCATTATTCTTTTGTCTGTAATATTCTGACCATTGGTACCCGCCTCACGCCTAGATACACCATCATTGCATCGCTGTTGTTGTTTTTAAGTCTTCAGCAGCCGTTGCTCTGCCTTTTCGAACTTCTTTTTGCCCCCAAACGAAGACCGAAAACTAAGTTCATATAAAGTGTATCAGGGGCCTTTATTCCTCGGCTGGGAAGGTGTAGAGCCCTTGAAACTGCAGTTTAGACTTTGAACCTGTTGATCCCCATTGACGTCCACTATATGGAGAAAGAAAGACATGAACATTTTGGATGACATGGGGTTGAGTAAATTATTAGGAAATTAATAAATAATTCAGGAGTTAACTAATACTTTAAAATCATAATTTAAGATATAAGTGACAATGGGGGAATGTCTAATTGTTTTGTTATATAAGAAAAGGCTACTTGGTGGTAATCTTACTATTTTAAATCAATGATGTGAAATCATTTATGCCACTAAATGAACTAATTTTTACCTCTTATTTTTTTCCTGTTTGTCTTATATAGTCCTTTTGGAGTGTGACACGTGACGCGGCAGCTTGGGAAGTGTGACACGTGACGCGGCAGCTTGGGAAATTCCAAGTGCAGGACTGGATGCATCATGATTATATCCTATTTATATTAAATAAACTATGTAAATATCCCCATGTCTGGTTTTTGGGACTTTTTTTTTTTTATAGATAAATCTATTGCATTTTACTTGGAACTGCAGAACCTTGATCATGTAGCTGACGTCAAGTATGTTTTCGAGTTCTTGCTAAATATTAATATTTTTATTTAGCACAGTTATATGTCTATTAAACTAAATTGGCATGACTTTTAAAAAATAGAGAGAGGAAAAAGCACTGGTTGTTTAAGAGCTTGTTCTGTAGGTCTAGGAACGCAGACAGACCTCTGTAACCCAGTAGCACCCAGGCTGCTGTCCAGTATCAATTAAGGTCAAGGTGCTATGTTTCTCTTGTTTTATCACTGTTGTGTCCTATTGGCTGACAGCTACTTCTGGAAATCGTTCAAAAAGGAAAATAAACCTGCAGTCTGAGAAGTGTGGTGCAGTAAATGTGGGTTAGGGTTGTTTGGCCGGTGTTTTTTAACAAATACACTTAGGAGGATTTTCACAGGGATTGCTAAAGTGTTACATGATTGTCAAAATATTAAATTCACGTCATTTTAAGTTGATAAATGTGACTATGATTGCTTAATAACCATAATTGACTAACATGTCTGTTGGCAGAAAAAGTTTGACGTTCCATTGACTCAAATTGCTAATAAATTTTACAGTTCAAACAGCTAGTAGCACATTTAATTAAAAGATTTTGAAGTAAAACTTAAATATTTTCTTCTAAAACATAGTCCAATAATCTTTTTATAGTGTACTTGGATTTGAGTATTTAGGGTTGGGTTTTTTTCCTTTTTAGGTTAAGTTTGAATAATATACTACTACAAAATGGATTCTAGGTCACTTTAAATGGTTCTTTTGAACTACGCATATCAATTTATATTGAGTTAAAGGTGATTTTTTTTTTTTCCCCCATGTTCCAGGATATCTCAGAAACGCTTTTATCTCAAAAAGTCTTTCTTTGTGATGTAAGCTGACAACGGAGGGAAAGGGAGACAGGGAGGGAGAATTTGGTGGTGTGCAACCAATGGGCTTGCCTGATGTATTTTTAATGCACATGAATGATTGATCACTATGTGGACACATGCTCCCCCGAGGGGCGGCTGCAGTCTGTCTGGTGCTGTCGGTGCAGATATGAGTACGACCAGGGGACCTTCTGGACTGAGCATGAACACTGTGGAGTTAAAGCATCAGTGGGCGATGCAGAGGAATCGCACTCTGGTCCAGACATACCTGCTCTCCAGTTCTGTGCTCCCACTTCCTGGCTCACGGAGTGGAGATGATTTCAGACTCCCATCGTTGTCCAGATCAACACATGGTCGGACCACCACGGTGCCTCTCAGGTAAGCTGATATCTGGCGTCTCGAAGTCTGGGGTTCAGCATCAGTGAAAGAGAACTGGTTACTGCGTGTGATTATTAAAAATACATTGTAAAAAAAAAAAAAAAAGTCACATGAAATTTTATGTTTTGTAATATTTATAGTATTATGTATTTACAATATTTAAGTGTATCAAAAAAACCTTCTTAAAAAACTTTTATTTTAAATGATTTTGTTTTTAAAATTTAAAATGTTAAATATAGCAACGTGAGTTATTATTAGTATTTTTTGTTTGTTTTTTTGAGGTTTGCAATAAAATTCAAACCTGTACAAATGTGAGTGTAGACACAGCTCTTCATCGGCCAGTAACAGGAAGTGTCAAATCCGCTATGCACAATGGAGAATGCTTTAGAAACCTGAGAAACATTCTTCTAACATGGCAACACACCCAAACAGCTCACTGGAAAAAAACAACAGCTATATAACAGATCATCCAATGACCACAGCCAGTGTTTGCAGTGTTTCTCAAGCTGTACAATGTGATCCTGGACCACAAAACCAGTACAGGTTTCAGTGTAGTATGGGTATATTTGTAGCAATAGCCAAAAATACATTGTGTGGGTCAAAATTATTGATTTTTACTTTTATGCAAAAAAATCATTAGGATATTAAATAAAGATCATGTTGTATTAAGATATTTTGTAAATTTCCTACCATAAATATATCAAAACTTAATTTTCGATTAGTAATAGGCATTGCTAAGAACTTCATTTGGACAACTTTAAAGGTGATTTTCTCAGTATTTAAATTTTTTTGCACCCTCGGATTCCAGATTTTCAAACAGTTGTATTTCAGACAAATATCTACATCTTTGATTTGATGTTCCAGTGGATCAAATTATTTATTAATTGATATAACAGTTTCAAAGGGTTAATGACGCACAAGGAAAAATTATGCATTAAGAGCCAAGGGGGTAAAAACTTTTGAACAGAATGAAGATGTGTACGTTTTTGTTTTTGTTTTGTCTAAATATCTTTTTTTTTCCATTTAGTACTGCCCTTCAGAAGCTACAAAAGATACTTACATGTTTCCGAGAAAACAAAATAAGTTAAATCTACCGATTATCAAATTCAAAAAGTTTTCACCCCCAGCTCTCAGTGCATTGTGTTTCCTTCTGAAGTATCAGTGAGGGTTTAAACCTTCTGTAATAGTTGCATATGAGTCCCTCAGTTGTCCTCAGTGTGAAAAGATGGATCTCAAAATCATACAGTCGTTGTTTGAAAGGGTTCAAATACACAAAAATGCTGAAAAACCTAAAGAATTTAGGACCTGAAGGATTTTTCTGAAGAACAGCAGGCAGTTTAACTGTTCAGGACAAACAAGGGACTCATGAACAACTATCACTAAACAAAAAAACACAG
>JAHKKF010528845.1:19815-32738 GCA_019740295.1 Labeo calbasu
CACAGGTTTTACATGTAAAATACAGACTATAATGTCAATTAGCACAGAAAAATAATTTGTTTGAAAACAGTTTGTAAAAACAAGAAAGAATTGTGTTTACAGTAGAGCACTTGCAAATGAAATATGTTGTGTTCCAGTCAATTTGACCCAGAGAAGATTTCTTTTTCCTAAAAATGCTAGTTAATGTTATCGCATGTGACTAAAACGTTTTATTACTGACCTACAAAATTTGCTTGGAAACCTCTCAGTATGTTATATTATTAGCAAGTCTTGGATTCAATATTTTTAACAACTTATTTTCATTCAAATAACACTGGTTTTGTATTTCCTTTTGAAACTGATTGATTGTAGGCCTCTGATCTGTGTTTTTAACTAAACATTGCCAAAATTATCCACAAATAATTCGTTAAATAGCATAACAAGAGATTTACAAGCAAATTACTGATCTTACAGTTGAGGTCAAAAGTTGCAGAATCTGCAAAATGTTAATTATTTTACCAAAATAAGAGGATCATACAAAATGAATGTTAGTTGTTGTTTAGCACTGACTTGAATAAGACATTTCACATTAAAGATGTTTACATATAGTCCACAAGAGAAAATAATAGTTGAATTTATAAAAATGACCCCGTTCAAAAGTTGGTTTTTAACACTGTGTTGTTACTTTGTTTTTCCAGCATCTTTTGTGTATTTGAAGCCCTTTCAGCAATGACTGTATGATTTTGAGATCCATTTTTTCACACTGAGCAAACTGAGGGACTCATATGCAACTATTACAGAAGGTTCAAACACTCACTGATGCTCCAGAGGGAAAAATGATGCATTAAGAGCTGGGGGGTGAAAACTTTTGGAATTTTGAAGATCAGGGTAAATTTAACTTATTTTGTCTTCTGGGGAATATGAAACCATCTTCTGTAGCTTCTGAAGAGCAGTACTAAATGAAAAAAAATATGATATTTAGGGAAAATAAGAAAAATGTACACATCTTCATTCTATTCAAAAGTTTTCACGCCTGGCTCTTAATGCATAGTTTTTTCCATCTGGAGCATTAGTGAGCGTTTGAACCTTCTGTAATAGTTGCATATGAGTCCCTCAGTTGTCCTCAGTGTGAAAAGATGGATCTCAAAATCATACAGTCATTGTTGGAAAGGGTTCAAATACACAAAAATGCTGCAAAACCAAAGAATTTGTAGAATCTGAAGGATTTTTCTGAAGAACAGCAGGCAGTTTAACTGTTCAGGACAAACAAGGGACTCATGAACAACTATCACTAAACAAAAAAACACAGCTGTGGATCATTCAGGTAACAACACAGTATTAAGAATCAAGTGTATGAAAACTTTTGAATAGGGTCATTTTTATAAATTCAACTATTATTTTCTCTTGTGGACTATCTTATTCAGGTCAGCACTAAATAAAAAATAACATGCATTTTGTATGATCCCTCTTATTTTGGTAGAGTAATTAACATTTTGCAGATTCTGCAAGGTGTATGTAAACTTTACAAATTTAATATACACAAATTTTTTATACACGAAAATACAAGCTGCACATTTTTTGCATTTAAGCTTAAATGTTTTGCCCCATAGGCGTGCATTGTAAATGCCCTACTGTAAATGCAATTTTAGTTTTTCCCTAGCTTCGCCTCTAATGCGATTATCATCAGTCATATTACAGTACGTGATATCGCCCTAACGTGACTACTGACAATACAGTCGACTCAGCAGTGCGTGACTGGAGTTTTTTTAGTGATAATGATAAATTCCATTAGCAAAAATAACAGAGCGACACAAACAATGAGAGGCCAGGTCTGGAGGAGGTTAGGATAGGAAACGGTAGCAGAGCGCGGCCTTCCTGAAGAGGGACGAGAGGAAAAGGCCACATGCTGGATAAAGAGCCGTACGCGAGCGCAGGGAAGCAGACTGCCGAGGGTGCGAGAATTAACCTTTCACACGTACGAACCGCGGGGCCGCGCTGCTCGCACGCACAGCACGTTTCTCTCCGGGGAGCTGGACACACGCTTTATGCAGGTACATAGGGAATGCTCACGTATGCATGTGGGTTCAGCCACAGAATCACAAAGTCATCAGGGAAATACACTATAAAATGCTGTGCAATGCAGCTATTGTTTTTTTTTTTTTGTTCTGCGGTGCTTTAAAAATAGTTTATTATAGTTATCCTAATATGAATACAACACCATCACATTAATCATTATGATAACAGAACAACAAAAAACAGATAACAGTCTCAAAAAAAATAAATTTTATTTTCAAAAATTATTTGGCTTTTTTTGAGACTGTTACTTTAGAATCAGTTTTTATTAATATTTTGAAATTAATTTTATTTTTATATTTTCTGTTTTAATTTAAATTTTTTAATTTAAATGTTTTAGTATGTTTTTTTAATATGTTTAATATTTTATTTCTATTTTAATTTTATTTACTTTAGTACATCAAGTTAGACTCTTAAGTTTTTACAGGCTATTAAAGTTTAAAGTTTTAAATTTAAATTTTATTTCATGTAACAAAAATGTTTTATTTACGGTTTTAGATAAATATAGTCATTCTGATTTGAGAACATAGACAACATGTGACACTGTATAATTTTTCTTTTTTAAATTGTATGAACACTGGCATAATTCAGATATCTCACATAATAATTGTTTTCACACAACATATTACAACATTCTTAATGGGATGCGTGTTTGTGTAAAAGGTATTTATTTTCTATAATTAAAATGAGCAAAACATAACGTAATGCAATTTAAAAAGGTAGTTTTTGCAAGAAATATACAATCACAGCATATAAAAGTTATAGTATTTAGACTGCAAAATTTACAAACTGTAAAACTAAATAAGTAATACAATTGAATTTCTAATTAGTAATTGCAATGTCATTATCACATTATTATTATTATTATTATTATTATTACAAATTAAAAAAAGTTTAATAATGACATAATTATTATTATTATTATTATTATTTAGGAATCAGTTAAAAAATCCAAACAAATGAAAAAATATGGTTAATAATGACAAGTACAGATTATTTAAAAAACATAATAATAATATATTAAATGAGAAATTATTTGGCTTTTTTGAGACTGTTATTTTAGTATCATTGAGATAATTTATAGTTTTTATTAATATTTTGAATTCATTTTTATTTTTATATCTTCTGTTTTAACTAAAATTTTAGTTAAAGTTTTTGTAATTTTGTTGTTCTTATTGTTTTTTTTTTAATATGTCTCCATAATATTTAATTTTTAATTCTATTTTTTTAAATATACAATCACAGCAACAGCATATAAAAGCTGTAAAATCGACAAACTAAATACTAATATACAAACTAATGTGTAAAACTAAATAAATAAATAATACAATTTAATTTCTAATTAAGTTAATTAATCTCCTTTCTAATGTAGTAATTGTAATGTCAATTTCTACATTATTATTATTAATAATATTTACTATTATTATTTAGGAATCAGTTAAAAGTTACAAATGTTAAAAAATATGGTTAATAATGTCAAGTACAGATTATTTCAAAAAATATAATATTCACATATTAAATGAGAAATGGTTTGGATTTTTTGAGTTATTTTAGTATCAGTTTTTATTAATATTTTGAATTTAGTTTTAATTTAAATTGTAGGTTTTTGTAATTTTGTTGTGTTGTTTTTTTTTAAATTTGTCTACATAACATTTAAATTTTAATTCTATTTTAACTTAACCTTAAGAGTTTAAGTTGATGTACTAAAGTAACAAACTAAAATAGAATTAAAATTTAAATGCTTTTATATGCTGTTTAAAGTTTAAAAGTGTAAAGTTTTATATTTATATTTTAAGTTAAAATTTTTAAGTAACACATTTTTTTATTTATGGTTCTAGTTCATAAGACTGATTTATCTTTTTTTATTTTTTAAATTGTATGAACTTGCTATTTTAATCATTTCGATACGGCATAATTCAGATATATCACATCATTATTGTAATCACATAAAATATTACAACATTCTTAATGGGATAGTATATGTGTAAGTTTGTGTAGAAACTTTTTATTTACTATAATGAAAATAAACTTTTTTGCAGTATTTAGACAGCAAAATTGACAAACTGTAAAAGTAAATAAATCAATAAATATTAAAATGTAATTATTAAATTATTAGATAGTAATTGCCACATCAGTTACATTAACATTTATAATTATTTATTATTATTATTATTATTATTAATTATATTTAAGAATCAGTTGAAAGTTACAAACAGATTTTAACAATATGGTTAATAAAGTACAGATTATTTAAAAAATTTATAATATTAACATATTAAATGACATTATAAAAAGAAAAAGACACAAATGAGAAAAAATAGAATTATGTTAATTTTTCCCAAAGAAAATTCAAGATTTATGATATTTGTGGTTGTATAGCAGAGGCAACTAACTCTAAGTATTAAACTTTGTCATGTTACTCATCTAAAATCCTTTGTGCTTTCTTAAAATCTAGCCTTGAAGAAGACTATCAGAAGAAAACAGAATCATGGCAGCAGGTAAGAGTCAAATGTCCTGTTTTTTCCCAAAAACTACTGTGTAACCAAGCAACTAAAGTACATG
The DNA here is from genome assembly GCA_019740295.1 of Labeo calbasu. Lineage (NCBI taxonomy): Eukaryota > Metazoa > Chordata > Actinopteri > Cypriniformes > Cyprinidae > Labeo > Labeo calbasu. Next base: position 24,430 of record JAHKKF010528845.1, read on the forward strand.
TGGTGTAGATTATGTACGAAACAGAACTGGAATGGAGGCAGTGAACATGACATACAAAAAATAGTATTCCAAAAACAGTTTGACAGGACATTTATGCAATCTGTATACCGAATTAATTGCATGGTTTGTGTGCGGGAAGCATCATTTTTTTTCCCGTAATGAGTCTCGTGCCTCGTGACTCGGTGAGCTGTTTTAGGATCTCTCCTCCTGGTTTTCTCTGGAGATTGCAATCGCTGCGGTTAATGGGATTAGGCTGAAATGTTGCAGGCGTACCGGCACGTATGCAGACGCTGGACATTCAGCATGCTTTCAAAACCACAAAGCTATAAAATCTTCCAAAATAGGATGAGCCAAACATCATGCTTTAAATTAAAAGTCGAAGGAGATTTGTTTAAGTCACACCCTAAGTCACAATAAATCAAAACTCGTGATGTTAAAGATGATTTACGTACCTTGGCATCCCAATTCTTATTTAGATAATATATGCATGTGACACATCTCCCATCGCCGTTCGGGTTGTCCACATGACGCACATAACCAGTGCCTCTACCCGGATAACACGCCACCATCGCCTGTGAACAAAACAGACAAAACGGTCAGATTTTTAATACATTTTTGCTCTTTTAGTTTTTATTTGTAAGCTTCATATCCCACATTTTTTTACATATTATAGCCCTGAAATAATAACAAAAAAAATTGCAATTTTTTTATTAATAAATTCATATTTAACAAATTGAAGTCCCTACAAATAATACCATGATGTATAAATATTTATTTATAAAGTTAAAAGTAAAATATATATATATATTTTAATTAAAAATTATTGTTTTTAATTATTTGAGTAAATACAAAAAATACAATAAAAATACAAATACAAAAAAAACTATAAAAACAAATAAATAAATACATTTTAGTCAGTACAGCAAATACTACCACAATGTTTAAATACTTTACAAAAACTCTTCCATAAAGTTAATTTGTGTAATAATTATTATTAAAGTTATTTTTTAAAAACTATTTTAAAAAGTTAATTATTTGAAAAAAAAATCCCTTAATTTAATTTACATTTAATGTTTTGAAATAAAAAATAATGAAAATAAATGTATTTATTAAGTAATTAATTCATCATTATTTATTTATCGTTTAGTTTTTAAGTATTTGAGTAAATGCAAAAAATAAATAAAAATAAAAAATCTATAAAAAATATCTATAAATTCCATAAAATATAAAAATCTGATTTGTGATCAATTTATTTGGAAAAAATAATAAATACATTTTAGTCAATACAACAAATACTACCACAATGTATAAATACTTCACAAAAAGTCTTTATTTAATTTAAACTGAGTGTAATAATTATTATTAAAGTTATTTCTTAAAGTTTGTCATTTGAAAAAAAAAATCCCTTCATTTAATTTACATTTAATTTAATGATTAATGATTTTTAAATTGTTAAAAATAAATAAGTAAAGAAATTAATTAGTTCATATTTATTTATTTACATTTTCGTTTTTAATTATTTGAGTAAATATGATTTTTTTAAATCTATACAATTCCATAAAATATAAAAATATGATTTGTTATAAATTTATTAGGAAAAAATAACAAAATACATTTTAGTCAGTACAACAAATACTACCACAATGTATAAATACTTTACAAAAACTCCTCCATAAATTTAATTTGTAATGATTATTATTAAAATTATTTTAAAAAAAGTTAATTATTTAAAAAAATCCATTAATTTAAAAATATTACTAAATTAAATAGATTTTTTAAATGGAATAAATTTAAGTCAGTAAAACACAATGCATAATGCAAATTTATATATATATTATTTTATATATTATTCTTGAGACAACAGGTTGAGAATGATGTTTTTTTTAGGTCAAATTAGCATTGTCAGTGTCTCATATCAGAAATCAAGCCAGTTCTTCCACATTCTACACACATTAACAAAAAACCATAGCAACATTATTACAAACATCAAGAGTCCTGTCCGCTCTCTTGTGCCAAAAGTAACGATCTTCTGGAAGTGCGTAATGAAAACAAACGTCTCAGTTTCCTCAGCATTTGCTGTTATTTCCCTCGTTTACAATGTGGAAGGATTTAAGGTTAAATGAACATTAATAAAAGCATTAATACTTTATTTGAGAAGCCGACAGATTTGCTGGAGTATAGACACAGGACTCAGCAGTGCTTCGTAATCATATTTTATTTTGTAACTCGTGGCTTACATGTCGCTGACTAAAAAATCCTAATCCTAATTGTGCTAAAATTTAGTATTTTTCAGTTTTTATATAATGAGTTTCAGTTTTATTATTTGGGTGAATAAAAAAATATTTTGTACTAAATTATGTATATATGTATACATATATTGTTATACAATATTTTTTTATTCAGTAATTTCCAATTTAATAAATTTAAGTCTGTACAAATACTACCACAATTTATAAACACTTTACAAGTTAAACTAAAAAAAAACTTCCATAAAATTAATTTAACCATTAATAATTGTAATAATTATTTAATTATTGAAAATACACTTTTTATTTTTTATTATTATTATTTTAGTTGTCTATTATTTGAGTGAATATGAAAAAATATTTTGCCCTAAAAACAAAAAATATATAATTTTTTTTCATTCAAGAAATTCAAATTTTAGGTCATAATACAACCATGATGTCTAAATATTTTATGAGTTAAAAAAATTACTTTTTTAGTTATTTATTATTTGGGTAAATAGAAAAATATTTTGCTTTAAAATAAGAATATAATTTGTTACACTATTTTTTAAATTCAAATTCACTAAGTCAATACAAATAAATAAATACACTTTACAAGTTTATAAAATAACTTTAAATAAAATGTAATAATTAATTAGTTAAATGTTTTTTTATAAATGATTAAAAATACACTTTTTAAATAATTAATTATTTTATTTAGTTTATAATTAATTAATTAAAATAAATATAAAAACACACTATTTTGTTATTTTTGTTATGAATTTATTTGGGCAAAAAACAAATCAACAAATTAAAGTCAGTAAAAATATTATTTTAAACATTTTATTTAATGGTTCATGTGTTTAATGACTTTTAAATGATTTTAAGTGCACTTTATTTATTTTATTATAATTATTTGGGCGAATACAAAAATATTTTACTCTAAAGTAAGAAGAATATAACTTGTTACACAATATTTTTAATTTAATAAATTTAAATTCACTAAGTCAGTACAAATACTACTACAATGTGTAAATATACTTTACAAGTAATTAAATAATAAGTAAGAAAATAATTTTTTAATTCATTTATTATTAGTTTAATGATTTTAAATGATTAAAAATACACTTTTACGTTTTTAATAATTAATTAATACATTTATTTATGTAGTGTTTAGTTATTTTGGTGAATACGAAATAAAAAAGCCTTAAAAAAAAAAAACCACACACACTATTTTGTTATTTTTGTTATGAATTTATTTGGAAAACCTAATTAAGTAAAGTCAGTACTACAAATACTACTACCACAATATATATTAAAAAAAAATTACAAAAAAAATTTACCATACATTTAATTTGAGTGTAATTAAAAAAATATTAATTATTTAAGAATGATTTGTTTTCCCTGTATATAAAAAAATCTAATTATTAAATGTATTTTTTTAAATGCAAGTCAGTACTACAGTTTTATATATGTGTGTGTGTGTGTGTGTGTTTTGAATGCACATGGGTGCAGCTTTCTTCAGGACAATGTAAGCGCTGGTCTTACACACTCCAGGCGGTCTGACCCTGAAGGCTGGACGGGGCAGCTGCTTGGCAATTGTTTCCTGAGCGTCACAACATTTCGTGCTTTAACCCTCACTGCCAAACCTCCACCTCCATGTGTGAGCGCGAAAGACAGAGATGAACTGATCTAAACCCCGGATGCTTGGCCTCCTGCCAGAGGAAGCAGTATTTTAATGATCCTGCTACGTGCGGCGCGTGAGGGAGGCCGCGGCCGAGGAGATGAGCTGGAGATGGGTAAACACATCTGTCACTGCCTGAGAAAGTGTGAGGCCTGCCACACAAAAGGACAGGATACTAGATAAAAAAAAAAAACACACGATAAATCACAGCTTTAGGTCGCCGGCGGTGAAAAGTGTTCTAGTTGGCGTGGGTCAGTTACGATAGGAGCGCTTGGGAGGGGTTTGACTTCAAAACCAAATGACTAAACAAAAACACATGAACCTTCCCCCGTCAGGCCCTTCCACGCACACTTCCCGTAAAAACTCCTGAAAACAAACGACCGAGACGACTTCAGCAGATAGTGTGTTTCCTCAAGACGCCTTCAGCGACTAATTCCAAACATGTCACTTAGTTTAATGATTATTAAATAACTAGACTTTCTTTAAAACTAAATTAAAATACTGTTTAAAAAAACACTATTAAAGGAGAAGTCCACTTCCAGAAAAACAATTCACAAATAATTTACTCACCCCCTTGTCATCCAAGATGTTCATGTCTTTCTGTCTTCAGTCGTGAAGAAATTGTTTTTTGAGGAAAACATTTCAAGATTTTTCTTCATATAATGGACTGATATGGTGCCTCGATTTTTAACTTCCAAAATGTAGTTTAAATGCAGCTTCAAAGGCTCTAAATGATCCCAGCCGAGGAAGAAGGGTCTAGCAAAACGATCTGTAATTTTTTTTGGAAAATAAAAATTTGTATACTTTTTAAGCACAAAAGCTGGTGTAGCACAGGCTCTGGGATGGACGTTTGCGTACTATTGAATCAGGTCAAAAGGTCACGCGGAACCACAGACCCAGAGTTTACAAAGCGAACAAGCAAAGACTAAAAAAGTGCAAGTAAGTCAAACGCTGTTTACAAACAAAAAGCTACAACGATGTCGGACGATTCTGAAGTTGTAGGAGAAAATAAGATGGAGTTTTTCTCCATACTCTACCTTTTTTAGCCGGAGTACACAGATGATGAACTTAGACGTGATTCGTAGTAGTGATGGGAAGTTCGGATCATTTTACAGACTCGGACCTTTGAGAATCGTTTAACAAATTGAAAAAATCTTTTTTCGAGTCATTTCGTTTATTTTAGCAAAGTCAGCATCACGTGACAGCCCCGTAAGATGAACGAACGACTCGAAAAACCCGAAGACTCGAAATAGGTGAGCTAATTCCAGCACAGAACCTAATAGGTTGTTGCGCATGTGCGACTGAACGAATCACTCCCCGAGACGACTCGTTCTTCCAGAGTCACATTAAAGATTCGTTCAAAATGAACGAATCATTTGAGAACGACCCGTGGACGTGCATCCCAGAGCTTTTGTGCTTAAAAAGTATACAAATGTTTGTTTTTTGAATAAAATGACAGATTGTTTCATTAGATAAGTCCCTTCTTCCTCGGCTGAGATCGTTTTGAGCCTTTGAAGCTGCATTTAAACTACATTTTGGAAGTTCAAAATCGGGACAGCAATCAAGTCCATTATATGGAGGAAAATCCTGAAATGTTTTCCTCAAAAACCACAATTTATTTACAACTGAAGACAGAAAGACATGAAAATCTTGGATGACAAGGGGGTGAGTAAATTATATGTGAATTGTTGTTCTGGAAGTGGACTTCTCCTTTAATGAGTTTAATGATTTTTAAATAATTAAAAATAATTCTTAAAATAAGATATTAATTATTTGTGTAAATATGAAAAACAAAATCAACAAATTCTCAATTCCATAAATTTCATTTAGAGTTCAGTGATTTTTAAATTATTAAAAAATACAGTTTTTAAGTTAATTATTTGGGTGAATAAAAAACATCTAAATTTATAAATTCCATTGAATGATTTGAATGTTTTTTACATTATTAATATACATTTTTTAAAACAAGTTGGTAATTATTTTGGTGATTAAGAATTTTTTTTGCATGTATATGAAAAACATCAACAATTAACTTTTCTCAAGTTTAGTGATTTTTAAATGACTAAAAATACCATTTTTTTTAAACAAGTTATTGTTTAGGTAAATATGAAAAACAAATCTGAAATCGAATTTGACAAGAGAATTTGAATTTATTAAAATTCTCAATTCTATAAATTTCACTTAATGGGTTTAATGATATTTAAATAATTAAAAACTATTTTTAAATAAGATATTAATTATTTGGGTAAATATTTAAAACAAAAATCAACAAATTCTCAATTCCATAAATTTCACTTAACGAGTTCAGTGATTTTTAAATCACACATTTTTTTAAAAATAGGAAGTTCATTATTTGGATAAAATAAAAAAAATTTAAAACATCAGTTTATAAATTCCACTTGATGATTTTAATGGTTTTAAAATGATTAATAATACACATTTATTAAAACAAGTTACTAATTATTTTAATGATTATGAAAAAAAAAAATTGCATGAATATGAAAAACATCAACAATCAACTTTTATCAAGTTTACTGATTTTTAAATTATTAAAAAATACTCTTTTTAAAAAACAAATTATTATTTAGGTGAATATTAAAAAAATAATAATAAAATCAACAAATTCTCAATTCAATAAATTTCACCTCATGAGTTTATTGATTTTTAAATAATTAAAAATATGTTTTAAAATAAGATATTAATTACTTGGGTGAATATGAAAAACAAAATCAACAAATTCACAATTCCATAAATTTCACTTAATGAGTTGAATGGTTTTTAAATCACACACTTTAAATCACACATATTTCGATGATTATAATAATTTGTATGAATATGAAAACATCAACACTTCTCAAGTTTAGTGATTTTTAAAATAAGTTTACAAATTTTTAAAAAATGAGTTTTATTTAGGTGAACATGAAAAACAAAATCAACAAATAACTTAATGGGTTGATCATTTTCAAATATTTATGTATAATGAATTTTACACACATTTTATACTTCAGTTCAAATCACTATTTCACGTCCATGCATTAATTTATTTTCTAAAGCATTTTTACTAGGACCTTTTTACAAAAACTATGTCTTTGTGTACAAAACTGCATTTCTGCACGTCGCATATACGGCTCAAAACCACAGCTCTGACTCACACGGGCGAATGTGCCGCAGCTAAATGCCAGATATCTCTCATGGATGTGAGTAAGATAACGTACGCTCGGGCCCTTACAGTAAAGGATGTGTTTATGTGGGTGTAGCGGCCGTTGCTCCATCCTAGCGGTGTCATTCTTCCGCATTCCTTACAGCCTCATTAACAGGCCGATCCGCCGCTGAGGGCTTTTGTTTACATTCCAGCCAGTTTGAGCTGATGTCGGAATATTAAGAGAGTTCCTGCCCTCCGAACCATAAAACCCCAACAGCAGGATCCCTCATTAGTGAGATGCATCATGGGACTGTCATATAACCTTAAGACACCATCTGAAATGGCTTAAATACAAACTCAAACAGCTTATAAAACATCACAAGATGTTTTAACTTCAAACCATCACTTCTGGCTAAAATATGAGTCCATAATCCATAATAACGCTTCCTCCAGTGAAAAAGTGGACTGGTCTGAATCAGGAGAGAAATCTGCACAGATCAAACACCGTTTTCACTGGAGGAAGCGTTATTATGGAAACAGACGTCTTTTGCATTTATGCATTTGGAAGAGCTGTTAATTCAAAATGACTTCAAACTCAGCTTGTTGGCTGCATTAGTAGCTCCAAAATCTGCCAGTCTGCGATACGAGATCACTTTGTCCAAGATCTTGGCATGTAACTTGCCATTATTAAGCTGGCAGACGAAAAAAGGACATTTGTTTTGCCGATAAAGCATTTTATGGACAATCAAAGCTTTTAGGGTCCTCCAAAACAACTGATTATTGAAACAATAATATTTGGTTTGATTGTTTGATAAGAGAAGTTTAGCACAACTAGCCTCACGCCACTGTTTATTTTTGTGTCCGATACAAACCGCGCTCTCAGCTAACCTTCGCTGACTCAAATTAAACTCCAAAAATAAATCAAGTAATCATAATGGTCAGTCCAAAGTCAATCAAAAGTCAGTGTGGACAGTGGATACGTTTTCAGATTATTTGGTAGGATTAAATTTCCTTGTATAAAACAAATAACACTATGTTTATTTGTTTTTTAAATGTTGCATTTAAACTGATGCATATTATTTGCATCAATGTTTTTTATTTTTATTTTTTTAATGATGCATGTAATCTTATACATATTATTTGCATCAACATTTTTTTTAAATGATGCATTTAAACTGATGCATATTATTTGCATCACTGTTTTTTATTTTTATTTTTTTTAATGATGCATTTAATCTGATACATATTATTTGCATCA
>JAHKKF010528846.1:0-11565 GCA_019740295.1 Labeo calbasu
TCCAAGTAGGCCTATTACTTACAAACAAAAGGATAAATAAATATATTAATCAAAAATACAAATGAAATAATATTTTTAAAGTTTTTTTTGTACGTAGGTCTATCTAAAGGCTATTACAGAAACAGACTACAGACATTTCTTGAAGTAACAAATGTTAAAATAAAACACTGCCAAATCTTCACTGTATACGTTACATATGATTCTTATTAAAGTTAATAAGTGATTCAGTCATGAAAAGTGAGTGATTTTCTCTTTTTCTTTTGTTGTTTGATGACGCGGTCTGTGGCTGCAGGTTTACGCTGCTGTCGCTTTAAGATCTGACGCACAGATCAAATATTTTGACGCATAAGTATTTCTCCCAACTGTTCAGGTTTACTTAAGACAAAACCAACTTCATTTACATGAATATTCTCCAAGACGAGCATATGTGTAGCAATAACAGAACCTATTAGAAGCGAAAGAGAACTCGGCATTCGCACAGTGACTGAGAGGCGCGTTCTGTGAGCGCGCTTTGAGTGTGTGTGCGCACATAAACCCGTCAGCTTTCAAGTAGCCTACTGGACAAGACTTAAAAACACATGCAAATACTAAATATCACTTTCGTGATAATGCATCGAGTCAGTGACATTTCCGTCAACTTTCTCTGGACTTGAATGGACTCGGGATATTTTCTGAGTCCGAAATGCTCAAGTCTGAGTCAAGTCAGAGTAAAAATACATCCGAGTCCATGACAAGTCTGAGTCGCCTAGAAATTGTACTCGAGACCGGACTCGAGACCGGACTCGAGTCCGAGTACGAGTCTGAGTACCCCAACTCTACTTATTAAAGTTACTGAAGTAATTCAGTCAAGAGCAGGGAGTGATTTTCTATTTTTCTTTTGTTGTGTGATTAACATTTATGACACATTCAGCAGCAGTAGGTTTACGCTGCTGTCGCTTTAAGACTTGATGCATAGATCATACAGTTAGGGTATGTCGAAAAACTCACATCTCATTTTCCCTTCCAACTTCCTACATCGCTGCAGAATAACAGCGTTTACAAAGTGAACATGAAAAGAAGGTCAAACATCCTTTAAAAAAAAAAAAGGTAAAACAGCGATGTAGGATGATTTTGAAGTTAGGGGAGAAATGAGATGGGAGTTTTTCGACATACCCTAATTGTACTGACCAAGATTACACAGAGTATGCATGTACATTTGCAGAGTTAGACAAGACGATCATTTGAGGTTAAAAAGTACACAAATTGTACTTAAAAAAAAAAAAAAAAAACTGATCATTTCGCTAGATAAGACCTTTCTTCCTATGCTGGGATCGTTTAGAGCCCTTTGCAGCTGCATTTAAACTGCATTTTGTAAGTTCAAACCTGCGGACAGCACAGAAGTCCACTATATGGAAAAAAAAATCCTGAAATGCTTTCCTCAAGAAACATAATTTCTTTACAACTGAAGAAATTCTTTGACGACCTGAATATCTTGGATGACATGGGGGAGAGTAAATTATCTGTATATTTTTGTTCTGGAAATGAGCCTTTCCTTTAATTCAGCATTTGCATGGTGACTGAAAGGCACTTTCTGTTAGTGCTGCTTTGGGCGTGTGTGCACATAAACTCGTTGGCTTTCGAGTATTGGTAAGACTTAAAAACGCATGCAAATTATGAATGACACTTTCATGACAATTCATCAAGTGACGTTTATGTCAACTGTCTCTGGACTCAGAAGTTTGAGTCAGAGTAAAAATCCATGACAAGTCCAAGTTCGCTAAAAGTTTTACTTGAGACAGGACTTGGGTCCAAGTCTGAGTACCCCAACTCTACTGAAAAGTAAAAAATGATTACAATACCTTGTGAAAGTATTCATAACACTTCATTTCATTTCATTTTTTCACATTTTTATGTTGCTGCCTTATGTTAAACTGCTTTTAGAGTTGTCAAAAGGTACCGGGTTCGGTACTTTCGGTACTGAAATTTTAAAAACGTCCATTTCCCGCTCACATTTGAGCGATGTTGAGCAGATTTTTAAACATCGCTGATTGGCCACAGTGTTCACGCGCTCAACAGACATGACTGTGATTGGCTACAATGATAAGCGCTTCACGCTCCTCACGGAGCGCTCACATATAAGCACAACGGAAGCGTTTGAAAGCCGCGTCTGTCAGCGGATCAGTCTATATGCAGATGCATTAGGGATCCGCTGACACACGCGTTTTTAAAACGCTCTTGTTGTGCTTATGTGTGAGCGCTCATCATTGTAGCCAATCAAAGTCATGTCTGTTGAGCGCGTGAACACTATGGCCAATCAGCGATGTTTAAAAATCTGATCAACAGCGCTCAAATGTGAGCGAGAAATGGACGTTTTTAAAATTTCAGTACTGAAAATTTTAAATTTTAAAATTCATTTTTTTTGTGTTTGTTTTTTTACCTCAATGCTTGGTTTTTGCTCTGATTTTTGCATTTTCAGCTGTTAGACCTTTATTAAGACATGTGTGCCTTTCCAAATCACACCATTCAAATTAATTTGCCACAGGTTAACTTGACTCGAAGAGTAGTAATATCTACAAGCAATGTTAGTGCTCCTGAGTTAAATTTCAAGTGTTTAAAGGTATGAATATTTTATTTTTTTATACTTTTTTATTTTTAACAAATTTGCAGAAATGATAAAAACCTATTTTTTTGCTTTGTTGTTATGGTGCATGGAGTGAAGATTGATGTGGAAAAAAGTAATTTAAAGCAGTTTCATCCATGACAACTCTGAAGATTTTAGCATGGTAATGGATATGACAATGTTAATGTATTTGGTCTTGACAGAATAGATCTGCTACACTGCTGAATTACTGCTGCTGTTGGTTATCGCTGTATTTGTAGATTATTGCTGCTGCTGCTGCAAGCAAGTACAGGAACTTGGTACTGCCAAAGCATATGGCAGTATGGTGCTGTGATTATTTAAGACATACTGCTTCTGCACAAATAGCATATAAAATAACCCATAGCAGATCTATACAGGTGGAGCTGGGGAAGGTGGAGGGTTTTAGAGGAACTCTGAAAGCGCGCTGCGAAAAGCTCAAATGAATGCCAACCAGCCATTTAAAGGTAAAGGTGCAAACTCTTTGGCTGTGTATGCGATGTGAACCAATCAGCTTGAGCCAAGTCTTATTAAGACTGTGAATATCATCAGTTATGTTAACACCGGTCAGCCTGCACCATCTAGAGTTTCATGAAAGAACCATTTCCAGAAACATAGACTGCCTGGAATCCCTGTTGAAAAAAAAACAGCTTATGCTGTTGTTTCAACAGGGGTCTCTAGAAGTATACTTTGCTGAAGCAAAGAATCCTGAAACACGACCCACCACTTAATAAGAATCAATATTCACATAATAATACACAGTTTTGTGTATTTCATGTGAAAACTAGCCTCGGTCTCCCCTACAACACAACTTAAAACTGATAAGCTCATTTAAATACTTACATTTCACTGTGTAATTATGTATTTTCTCTTTGTCAGGTCAAGCAACATTAGCTCTGATAAATAACACAATAGAGACGAGAATCTCATTTGGAGCTAAAGGCAATGTTACTATTTTGGACACTGCAGGACAGTTACTTTGTAATTCAAACAAAACTTCATGTTATATTGAGTGCTCCAGTCACGATTTCTTTGCAAACGTAAGCTTCACAGAACCGGAAAAAATGGAACTGACAATAAAAAATGTGGAAAACACAATAATTGACTTCAGCATAAGTAAGCAAGACTTTAACCAGTTACACAACAGCTTTATAAGAAATGCATTGAGTATGATAACTTGGTGGTTCTCAGGACATAAAATTTTCCTGTGATCTATTATAGTAAATCAAACATCATCCACATGTACTGTAGTAGATTGCTTGCTGGATGACATAACTAAGCTCCTGAAAAGGAAAGAGGGACAAATGAATATCCCGAAAGACATAAGAAACATTCTCAATATTAAAAAAATGTGCAAAGATGTGATCTTTCATGAAGCTGTTCTGGACATCTACATTGGGTAAATATAACCTTGTTAAAGATTTTAAAACACACAATTATTTAAGTGGATGGTCCAAACCCTGTTCCTGGAAGTGCCTAAAAATGCATCAGATGTGCAGATTTGGAAATGTGCAGTTTTGTGGCTGTCTCCAAGAGCAGGGTTGGAAACACTGCTTAGACCTTTTGCCTCTTTCTGTTTCATGCTTATCTCACCTTTATGCAGAGTGGAGAAGAAAGCCATCAACTGCATTGTAAATATGACTATTCCTGAGCAATCCAAGAACTACTATGAGCAGGATCTTTCCATGACTGTGGTTAAGATTAATTTAAACACAACAAATGGTTTTGTACCAATCGCCGCTCCAAGCGTAAGACTCTTGCCTCATACCATATATGCTAAAAGTCAAAGCTGACATAATTCTGTAAACTGCGAAACTGCTGTAAGTGATTTCTGCAACACCGGCAGTCACCTTGGGAAAAAAAATTTCCATCTCAATTTTGTCCATAGATAAAATTCAAACTGAAGTCTTCTAAAACATTAACCAGACTCAGAGGTGAATCATATCATTATAAACTTTGGTTTAAAGAAAGAAAAGCACTTAAAAATCACACAAAAATATGTTTGTCTTGCATGACCAAAATAGTTGTTCAAAGGCATTGCCAGTATGGCTGCTGTAATACCAGGAAGCAGAATTGAAAACAGGAGAAAATGTGAATCTAGTTGCAGGATGATTTACTAATCAAAACAAGCAAATACCAGGAGACAAACTAGGCAAGATTACAGGCACCTACACACATTTAATAACTGAGAAAGAACAAGTAAAACACAGGGACTATCCACCTTATTCTTCAACGCGGAAGTAAGCCTATGGGCGAGACTTTAGGCTCGTTAGCCGCTATAGGGAAATAACGAGAAGAATAACAACATGCAGTAAACAGCAAAACTGCACTATGAACCAGCGTGTTCATAATTAGGATAATACATTAAAATAACATGGTAAGACACACCAACTTTGCAATATCAAGCAGCAAAATGAGCTGTTTTATACAGCTAAAAAAAAGCTGGAAGCCAGACCCATAAAATGTACAAATGGCCATGCCCACTCTTACGGGAAAAATTAAGTGGATATATACACAGGGCTAACAAGACACATCCATAGGAAACAAGACTACAAACTGACTACAAAGAAAGTACAGGAAACATATAACTCCAGACAAACCAACAGGTGGCTATATAACTCCAAGCCATGTTGGCCAATTACAAGCTAAAATCAACTTTCACCAGAGTTTCTGAAAATCTTCATCTTGGCAGTTTTCAAAATGGTTTGCTTTCAGTGACCTGATACTGTATTTGCATGTGGACAAACTGGCAAACAGCAACAGAAAAAGCTGCAGTTTTTAAAATACTTGTGTGGACAGGGATTGTGATCAAATTTTTTGAACACCAGTCCAGAATGCGTTATGCATACATATCTATCATATCTGAACATAACACAACCTACTAATAAAAATTCCTAAACACAACATTAGGCCCGTTATGTGACATTACATTTACAGTGCTGAGACGTCCCTTTCAAAGAAAGTCAGTTCACTCTGCTGCAATATTAGCGAGCAGCTATTTTGGTCATGCAAAAACAGCTCTTATCTATTTGTATTGAAATATTGAAATCTTGGAAAAAAAAAAAATTGAAAAATTAAATTTTTCAAATGATCAATAAAATATGACTTGAACTGTCTCATAAATTTAGTTTTTTACAATCAGATAAAAAAAAAAGAATTAAAAAAGCTCCCACTGTTACATTTTATCCAGTGGTGGAGTCATTAACGCAGTTAACTCCAGTGTGCTTGTATGTATTTGTCATTTTTTTCAATTTACTAGTATGTATATTTAGAAAAACAGTCTGTCCATATGCACAAGCAAGTCATAAGCTGCTTTCCCACTATCGGGCCGAACCGTTCTCTTTGCTTAACCGTTCCATTCCATGCCATTTTTCACTGTGGTAACGGAGCTCTTTGGAATGTAAATACAAATGCGTCAGTCGTCAGTTTTTTTAATCTGATATTTACTTCATTAAATAATAGAAAAAAGTACACAACTCTTGGCGCAAAAAATAAAATAAACAGAAGGCGACAACAGTATGACAACAGGTATTACTTCGCTGTTTGATCAAATAGCACATTTCCGCTTAGCACACACACTCTATCAGCACGGTTTAGCACGGTTGTCTAACCGTGTCAAGAATTCAGGGCCGAGAGACGGTTTGTAATCGTGCCGTGCCGTACCAGGCTCAGGTGGAAACAGAACTGGAACCGTACCTAACCATTCTAAGAACCGTTCGGCCCGATAGTGGAAAAGCGGCTTTAGTTTAATGTAATAACAGCAGCTCTGGGCATGTGACAAAACGGACAACTCCATAAGAAAAAGTTGTGTTGACTGCATGCAAATGTTTGTGGTGGTCTGACTCTAAACAGATGCATGAACAGTCATTCATTCAAACTAAAATGTTTATCACAGCACAATTTTGCACAAACATTCATGTTGATGTAAACCAGCCCACTAGGTGCTAGGTTTAAGGGTGAGGTTAAGAGTGGCGGGTGAAGTGTTTGGAAAACTCCCATCTTGCCCACTATTTGGGCCATTTTGTTTCAATAGAGAAACAAAACAGAGATCTAACTGACCATGGAAGAGCCATGTCTAAGCCAAGCTGCTGCTTTTGAATTACTATTGTGGCACTTTGATAGCACACCCCCTAGTGGGCATGTGACCAAATGGAAACCTCTCAGACTTGAGAGCACCATTGGTGAAAATGTCTAACCGGCATGCACTGCTTCAAGTGAGATGCCAATCGATCTGCACAGTGTAGCATATCAGCAGTTCAAACACACCTATACTGGTTCCTGGCATATATGGAGCTGATTGTGACTATCATTTCAATGGGAATCTGAGCTTCTAATGCTGCATTCACGCCATGTCGTAATTCTGTGATGAAAACACGTGACATTCTACTCTATCTGAATTATGTGTTTCTATGGGAACACTATCAATGCCAAGGCTCTCACGTGCTCATGAGCTCGTAATTACAACTTGTAAACTCAGGAATTTTCTGAGAGTTACGACTTGGACCAGTGACAGATGTACCACATGATCGCTGCCTGGGTCATTTTGGCGCTACTTAGGCGCTACCTCTGAGTCCGACAACATGGAAAGCTATGAGTAAAATGTCACATGGCGTGAAGGCAGCATAACTGAAGTGACACAATGACGTTATCAATTGTCATTGGGCTCTTTTATTTAGAAAGTGCAACTTTATTTACAAGACCTCCCATATTGTGTTTTGCGCACTTGAATTAGTTCATCCTGGGTCATTCTAAACCCTGGATAAACCGAATCCTAGGGATTCACACTACTTGTAATTTACTTGGGGGTGCAATCCCCAGGCAAAATTTACCAGTTGCAATCAAAATTATTCAACCCCTCAGAGCTGGCAGGCATAGTGAACAAGCTTTTCTGAAGATCCAGGATTTTATACAAATTGCGTCCATAACAGTTTACTGGAATATTAAAAATGATATTGTCAATATATAATGTCATATTTTTGAGTTATATAATTTTTTCAATAACACAGCTATGTCATAATTATTCAACCCCTATTCAACATTGCTGTTTTTAAGTCACTTATTTGTGCGGTGGGGTACAAAATTGTCTTACAACACAATTAAGCCCTTAGAAACTCTATTAAAAAAC
This sequence comes from Labeo calbasu, assembly GCA_019740295.1. Lineage (NCBI taxonomy): Eukaryota > Metazoa > Chordata > Actinopteri > Cypriniformes > Cyprinidae > Labeo > Labeo calbasu. The sequence continues at coordinate 7,743 of JAHKKF010528846.1, forward strand.
AGAATTAGCTTGAGCTGTTACACACACATAAACGTATCCCAGGTATGTGCTGAAGTTGAGTAGCAAAAATGGAGCTCTCTCAAAAGCAATAGAGAAGATTAGTTTTATTACTTTAGAAAGTCTAAGGATACATGAAGATTTTCAAGACATTAAAAGTTTGTAGAGACACCGCTGCCAGTCTTATTCCTTAGCTTAAAATTGTACCACAAAACCTTTGAGGCTGTTGAAGAAAAAACACAATATCATAATAAATTTGATTAGAGCAACTGAGAAAAACTTGCAATGTGCAGCCAAAGACTTGCAAGATGACCCAACGAAAGGAGTAAAAACATTTTAATGCAGTGTATAAGGAGAACACTAGACAAGTATCCCTGGTGAAAAAAAACAGCAAATGCTGGTAGGTATGTTTTGATGCTGGTTTAAGCTGGTCCTTTGCTGGTTTATGCTGGTCCTTTGCTGGTTTAAGCTGGTCCTTTGCTGGTTTATGCTGGTCATGTTGCTGGTCAAGGACCAAAGGACCTTAAACCAGCATCAAAACATACCTAACCAGCATCCCAGCATCCAAACATACCTACCAGCATATGCTGTTTTTTTTTTTTTACCAGGGATGGCTTTCATGTTGAGGCATCTTGCCTAATACCACTCTTGACCAAGAAGAACAAAAAGGCTGACTTGAACATGCTAAAATTCATTTGGATAGACCTGGAAGTCTATCCAAATGAATTTTAGCATGTTCTGGAAGAGTGATGTGACCAAACTGGAACTTTTTGGGCCCATGGAACAGCGGTATGTCTGGTGCAAAAAAAGGCATTTGTTTATGAACACCATCTCCATCATCAAACTTGGAGTTTTTTTTTTTTTTTTTTTTTTTTTTTTTACTGTAGCAGGAAGTGGAAATCATGACGGTATGATATCACAGATTCTTTGAAGTATAAGGCCATTTGGGCNGGTATGTCTGGTGCAAAAAAAGGCATTTGTTTATGAACACCATCTCCATCATCAAACTTGGAGTTTTTTTTTTTTTTTTTTTTTTTTTTTTACTGTAGCAGGAAGTGGAAATCATGACGGTATGATATCACAGATTCTTTGAAGTATAAGGCCATTTGGGCAAGAATTGTGATGCCTTTGACGCAAAGACTGAAGCTGATGATCAATGAACTTTCCTGCAGGGCAATCATCCCAAAATATAGATCCAAATCTACTTATATTCGGTTCAGGGATCAGTCTTAGAATGTACTTGAGTGGCCTGTTCAGTCTTCAGATTTAATACTTATTCAAAATATACGGTAGAATTTAAAGAAAGCAGTGGCAATGTGAAAACCAAAGATTATCAGTGATCTGGAAGCTTTTTCAGGCGAGGAATGGGCCAAGATTGCAGTAGTGACAAGAAACTTCTAAGCACCTACAGGCAGGCGTTTATTGGTGGTTTTAAAGAATAAACAATTCTGTGCAAAATGTGATTTTTGGGGGTTGAATAATTTTGAACGTGAATGTTTCGAGCCAATTTAAATTTCATCATGATTCACGATTGTTACACTCTCAGAATCACTCAAATGTGTATTAATAAACTTTCTCTAATAGTTTACAGATGCCTTTGTTGAACTGTTTTCATAAAATTTTGTTCTCTGCAGCTAAATGTCTTGCAGGTCAAGGGGTTTGACTAATTTTGATTGCAATTTTGAATGGCTATCACAAACCAATGTCTTTTATATACGCTCTCCGTCAGATAGGAATGACATTTGATGTTATGCATAACTTTATAGCTGCTGTATATTTGATGTATTTTCTGAATGCATAGGTTTTTTATTGAAAGGGTGAAATGCTATTTCTTAACTCTTTTTTCTGTCCCAGTTTCGAAGGGATTAAAGGGCCTGACTGCATCACGCCACTGCATTTTATGCACGATTATCCTAAAAAGAAATGACTTACAGCAGGTTTTTGATAACATCTGGTTTCAGCTTCATTTTTTGACACTTCTAAACAACGTAGATCATATATAACAATGTATAGAAAAATTTATGATATATAGGAATGTAAAAGATGCTAACTACTCATGTTTTTGCATTAAAGGTATTCAATTATGATAAAGTAGCCGACATATTCATCCCAGTTGAGCCTTTCAAAAATGAGACCCAGAACAAAATCGGCGTAGTTACCTACAATGCTGATGAGCACTTTAAGGTTCAAATCACACCCACTTTTAATGTCTCTATTCTTCTGTCAAGTGTCATAGCGATTAGAAAACTGTGGTTCTTGAGTTTACAGTAAGCTTACTGTCTTTTTTTTACAGACTAAAGTAAGAAATAAATTTTTTACCTCCAAAGTCATACGGATTGAGGTCCCTGACCGTGACATTGCAAATTTAAAGAAACCACTTAAAATGAAGTTCAAAATTAATTCCACAGTGGACACATCTGCAAGCGTAAGTTTAAATAGAATTTTAAAAAATTTGCAAATTGGCCAAAAATGTCCTGATAATTATTTATTTATGTTTTGTATTTGTATCTAAAGACGTACAATGTGTCCTGCCAGTTCTATGATGAAAAAGGTAGTTTCAATGAACAGTCTTATGTGAGGCACATATGTCTTTTAGTTTTGTATTGAATTTAGTTTACTGTTACACAGGAGACAGAACCTGGAAAACGGATGGCTGTGAAACCACTATGATTAGTGATGATGTTGTGGAGTGCTCCTGTGACCATATGACCCCTTTTGCAGTGCTTCTGGTGACTTCTGAAATATCCACTAATAATTAAGTTAAAGTAGCACTTTGAAAAAATCAGCTAATATTTCACTCCCCATCTCATTTATCTACCTCTCTATCTATCTATAGGTTGACTTGAAGATATCCAAAAAACAATGGAAAATCTTGTCGTATATAAGCTATACAGGTTGCAGTCTGTCTGCGTTCTTTTCTGCCTCCACTGTCCTGATGTTCATTTTCAACAGGTGCCGTTTCTTCTGTTTTGTGTGCTTTGATTCACATTATTGTTGATTATAAAAATTGTAAAACGTGACTAATTTTGAAGATGCTTTATTTGCATCTATTTATGTGTGTTTTTGCAGCAATGCAAGAGCAGAAGTGTCCAGCAGCATTCACGTGTCTTTGAGCGCAGCTCTATTTCTCCTCAACGTGAGCTTCATGTTCAGTGAGTGGGCCGCCACATGGACAGTGAAAGAACTGTGTGTGTTTATTGCTGCAACTATACACTACAGCCTGCTGTGTTCTTTCACCTGGATGGCTGTTGAAGCCTTGCACCTCTACCTTCTTCTCATCAGAGTCTTCAACATTTACATCAAACACTACATGGTCAGGTTGTCCCTGATTGGATGGGGTGAGCATCAAAAGTAAACGCATAACAACATTAAAAAAAAAACCATAGCAGGCAAAACAGACTTGCAGGAAGCTTTAAAGGGACACTTCATGTAACAATGGAAATTTGAACCTCAAAATGAAATTTAAAGGGGTCATCGGATGCTAAGTTTACTTTTACATGTTGTTTGAACATTAATGTGTGTTAGCAGTGTATGTACAAATCTACACCTATAATGATAAAAATCCATGCAGTGGTTTTTAAGTAATCTGTAAAAATAATATCCCCTTTTTCAAATCAAGCCATTCTCAGATGCCTGTCGTTGTGGCGTCACACCGACAGAGACCGCTCCCACCATAGTTGATTGACATGAGCGTTTTACCTCAGATCAGCTGTCTCAGTCCACCCTCTTTGTTTCAATGCCGGAGCAGGGATGTAAGTTAGACAAGAATATCTCCGACTGAGCGATTGAGGTGTTGTGTTGCTGGATGTAATAATGAACATAGTGG
>JAHKKF010528846.1:11615-28160 GCA_019740295.1 Labeo calbasu
AGAATATCTCCGACTGAGCGATTGAGGTGTTGTGTTGCTGGATGTAATAATGAACATAGTGGTCGTCATTTACTCCCGACATCTGAGCCGCTGAAGATACTGTAGATTACGTTTGTGAAGGGAATGCGCCTCCCGATCTACATATATCCGTCTATGTTCGTGCGAATCATTCATGATCCAGCGTCACTTACAGCAGAATTGAGTATAAGGGGGTTTTTTTATGAATCTTTGCGATCGCATTTCCTAATAACGTGCTAGTTAGCAAGTTTAGTGGCTAAACGCAGCTAAATGTGGCTAAAGTAAACAGGCTCGTCTCTCCACAGAGAGAAGAGAGGGGCGGGGTGAGCAGAGCTCATTTGCATTTAAAGCAGGCTCGAACAGAATGAGATGATTTTTGCAGAGCTGATTTTGGCAAGGTAAAAAGGGTGTTGTTTTACACAACCATTCAGAATTTTTAACCAAAGTATATTATAGACTTTTCATTAAGACCCTAAAGAATCATATCAACTTGTGGAAAATGGGCATCCGATGATCCCTTTAAAGGAATAGTTCACCCTAAAGTAAAAAAAAAGTGCTCAAAATGAACTTCATCGGGAACAGATTTGGAGAAATTTAGCATTACATCACTTGATCAGAATGAAAGTTCAAGCAGCTGATAAAAACATCATAATTATCCACAAGTTACCCAGACAACTCCAGTCCATTAACACTGTGCGAAAAAGCTGTGCGTTGTAATAAACAAATTCCACAAATTCCTTTTACATCAAAATCAAACAAGACATTTGTTTAGAACTGTTTTGGACTGTTTTTGCTTGTAAACCATGCTTGATCTGCACACATTTCTCCTATAATTCATACTACTTTTTCACTGGAGAAAGCAATATTATGGACAGAGAGATTCAAAACAACGGTTTGAAGTTAAAAGCATCTTAATGATGCATGCAGCTTTTTGATTCACAAGATGTTAACTAGGGCGATTCGATTCGATTTGATTCTGATTCAAAAGTTTTCGATTCAATTTGATTACCAGTATCGTTTTATATATATCAGGTACAGTACATGCCAAATTTTCTCAAGAAAAATAAAATCTCTCAACTAATGCTGTAAAATATACATGAGAGTCAGTTGGTACTACATTATCTATAACACTGAAGATTAAAATTAACTAACTTGCATACAAATGCTTAAAGGGGTCCTATTATGTTCTTTTACAAAGTCTTGATTTTGTTTTGGGAGTGTATTCTCTCATGCTTGGTGGTTTGAAAAACACATTATTTTTCACACAATTTGCATTATTACAATACATTTTTCCCCAGCCTGGCACAAATGGCTCGATTGGTTTGATGAAGGCCTGCCTTCTGAAAAACAAAATGTGTTGTGATTGGATAGCTGTCCCAGTTCGTTGTGATTGGCGAGCAGCTTAGACAGTGTTTCAGTACTGCCATGCACGTCCCTTGCCAAAGCAGCAAGTTCCATTTGTTCCATTACAGTTAAGGATATATTAAGGTAGTTGATGCTACAGTAGTGTTGGGTCCTATCGTCAGCTTGCAATATCGCCCATACGTGATATTATCGTGCTAATTTATTTAATTATTTACATGCTTAGCTTCAGTGCCCGAAACCAGCTCCAGCATAAGCAAGGCTAGGCTAAAGTAGCGTAATGTTTTTAAAATTACATAATCTGTATTTAACATGACAAAAATGGAATAAAAACATTGTAAGTTACTAATTATAATGCTTACATTTCCTTGGTTATTGAAAAAGCAGCTACAGAAGACGAGCAAAGAACATTAACATTATCAAAGAACATCATCACTGATCAGCCTAGCCTAGTCTAGTGCAAGTTTATGCATTGCAAAAAACACTCACGTTATAAGTGAAGCTATCTACACTGTATGATGAATAAATCTCTTACCGGTGCATTAATAAATGCTCCAGTCCGCTCCAGGCCGTTCGTTGAGGTTCTTGAAAAGGGATTTCTTATTTTTATTGAAATATCTCCCTTTGTTTAAGTACAGTAAGTTGTACTCTTTTTTTAACATACCTTTGGATGTTTATATATGTTCATTTCATGCTGAAACTGGTTTTATTTCATGTGTGCTTTGCACTTCAGGTTCTCTTGAACTGAGGCACTACAGCGATCCATCACTCCACATTAAGCAGGTCCAAAACGGCATTTAATTTATTGAATACCATAATAAAATGGACAGAATTTGAAATTTGAGACTTTGTCTAATATCAAAAGTAACAAAGCACTAAGCTTATTGTGATTTCTTGGATGGGAGGTGTGCTACAATATTCCATGAATAATTATTATGATAAAGAGATTATTGGGATTTAAGAATCTATGTTGTTTCGTAAAAATGAGAATCTATTAAAATCAAGGAATCAACATTTTTGCCCATCCCTAATGTTAACCGATGGGCTGAAATTGTGTTGATTACTTGTATTCAGCTCATTTTTATCATTTTCATACAAACAGTCTAAAACCATAAAAAGCAAGCAAAATGGAACCTTGAAATGTGGTGGTTCATCCTGTGATCTTATTCTCTTGACAGGAGTCCCTGCTGTTGTTGTTGGATGCTTGCTGGCAGCTAATAACATTTATGGCATCAGCAATAATACATTATCTGATACTAATACAACAAATCAAATGTAAGTCTTCACATTATAACTTTGCATTAGATACAGACAAATGTAATTAAATTATGTAGCACTCTTTGCCAGTCAATCTAATTCAGATGTACATATGAAGTACAGCCGTCTCACATTGTCAAACTTTCTTTTGTACAATACAGTTGCTGGATCGAAGACCGTCGCGTCCTGTATGGCGTGAACATTTCCTACTTCAGCATCGTATTCCTGTTTAACTTAGGAATCCTAATCACAGTGTCCAGACAGATATTTAAGCTACGAAATATGGGCAACAGGCACAACAAGATGCCAGTTTGGAAGGATTTAGGCACAGTGCTGAGCCTCATGTGTCTGCTGGGTACAACATGGGGTTTGGCCTTCTTCAGCTCTGGATATACCAACTACCCGATACTCTACCTATTCTGCATCTTAAATACAATGCAAGGTAGGTTTACTCAGGGTACAAGAGAGAATATGTGGGTTAATGACATACTAGTGTTCATGATAAAAAAAAACACATTGTTTAAAGGGAACCCTGAGTATTAAGATTTGTATAGCTTAAAATAACAAATGATGTCTGTCACTTAAATATGTAGTAGAAAACCCATGAAACACGGTTATTAAAAAATCAACATCAACAAAATCAACGTTTTATACATATTTTGGACTATAGGGGGGCACCATTATTTTGATTACATGAAATGGCTGCACTCTACTGGTGCTACCTGTTGCTGTTTTAACAGCAACACAACTCGAAAAAAAATAAAATACTGATACAGTGCCACATTGTGCGTTTTTTGGTTGCAATATGAAGAGAAGCCCTGATGCATTTAACGTTTTGATATTCACAACAATGCTAGTCTGGAGGATGTTGAAATACAAGAGACCGAGTTGATTGTTTCACTGTTAAACCATAAGTGGAATAATACAATGACATAAAGACAAAAGAAAAAGGAAATGGCAACTTTTTGAAAACTAAAAAATGGTGGACTGAAACATCATATTTGTCTGTTTACAGGGTTTTACATCTTTGTGTGGATGTGTGCTGTAATGAGGAAAAACAGTATGCAAACACCTCATTCCAAGTCTGCATCCACTCTGGACACCTCCAAATAAGATCCTCTCATGCAGTTTTCTTACTAAAACCTCTGACATGGTTTTACAAGAACACAACCCTTACGAAAAAGAAGTTTATCCAAGTGTGCTATTAGTATACTTCTTTTAAACTAAAATAAAGAAGGTATACTTTCAGTAAGTATACTTAGAGAAAGTCTAAATAAATTTGAGCAATATTGTTCTCAGAGAATCCATGTTTTCATTGGTATATGGAAGGGGACACTATTACACATCTTCTGTACAGAATTTGCAAAACACAAACAAAGAAGAAACCAAAACAACAGATGCTTCCACATATTTTTAACATGACAATCAGTCATAACACAGCATCAAAACTGTGTAACGCTGTGGAATAAAATGAAGCGGTAATAATGACTGTCAACCTTTGGGGTGTTGACTGACTCCATCTGCATTTTAATTATATCATTCTGAATCCAATTCATAGTCTTTCTTCAGCTTTTTGTTCAAAATGTTGTTTATTTATTTCTTTTATTGTTATTATTTATGAAATTACCCACATTCAAGTGTTTATAAAAAAATGTGGTAGAATAAAATGGTTTTGTTTCTTTTGATGTTTTATATGTTCAGATATTCATATAACAAAATATTCAAATTAACACGTAAATATAGGGACATTGTAGTATACTTAAAGTTTAAAGAAGAAGTCCACTTCCGAAACAAAGATTCACATATAATGTACTCATCCCTTGTCATCCAACATGTTCATGTCTTTCATTCTTCAGTCGTAAAGAAATTATGTTTTTTGAGGACTCCCAGCTGAGGTAGAAGGGTCTTATCTAGCGAAACGATCAGTTATTTTCATTAACAAAATACAATTTAAATACTTTTTAATGACAAACGCTCGTCTTGCCTTGCTCTCCCTTAACTCTGTGTATTCTGATTCAAGACAGTTAGGGTATGTCGAAAAACTTGTATTTTCTCCCTCAACTTCAAAAATCATTTCAAAATCATCCTACATCGCTGCAGAAGTACCGACACAGTCTTTGCAACGTGAACATGCAAAGAAGATCAAACACCCCCTTTTTAAGAAAAACAGTAAAACAGCGATATAGGGCGATTTTGAAGTTGAGGTAGAACATGAGATGGGAGTTTTTCAACATACCCTAACCTGTCATGAACCGGAACAAAACAGTCCAGGCAGAGTAAGACAAGATGAGCATTTGGCATTAAAAAGTATATAAATTGTATTAGTTTTATTAAAATAATCGATCGTTTCGCTAGATAAGACCCTTCTTTCTCGACTGGGATCGTTTACAACCGCATTTGGGATCGTTTGAAGTCGCATTTAAACTGCATTTTGGAAGTTCAAAATCGGGGCACCGTATCAGTCCATTATATGGAGAAAAATGCTGAAATGTTTTCCTCAAAAACATAATTTCTTTACGACTGAAGAAAGAAAGACATGAACGTCTTGGATGACAAGAGGGTGAGTACATTATATGTGAATCTTTGTTTTGGAAGTGGACTTCTCCTTTAATGTAAAGTTGTAATGAAAAGAAAACTTATGAGTATACCTGCAGTATAAAACTACTAAACTAGAAGTTTACTGAGATACTTCAAAGTGTACTAAAAATGCTACGTGCTAAGTATTTAATTAGCAAACTATCAGTACCTATAAGTTCACTTTTAGTATAGATACAGTACAAACTAAAACATAGATATAAACTAGTTGTGTACTCAAAGTTTACTACTGTTATACTTAAATTATACTTAAATGTATAATTTATATACTAGAATGTGGGCCAATTTAGTCCCAAGGCTTATTGAATACACTTAAGTATACACTTACAAGTATACTACTTGTGCACTGACATTTGTAAAGTATACTTAATAATATACTTGAACTTTAGTTAAGTACACTTAATGAAATAAACTTAAAGTATACTTCTTTTTGGTAAGGGAAGTTCCAGCTCACCCACAAAAATGCACACTGGGTTTTTAAAAATTACACCTACCACACAATGCAAACTATAGTGCTTCCTTTGGACTAATAACAGCACACCAAAAAAGAAACAAACCTCTTTATAGCTGTAGACATACTTAAACCTTAATTTATGATCTAACATATCTAATCTAATGAATCCTAGTTATCATATGTAACAAACATCATAAAAGCTGTGATTTGTAAATACAAATGATAAATGTGTAGTTGTTGTATTATTAGTGTTTTTTAATTTAATAATAAACCTATAAGTCTGAAATGCTGTGTTGAGCCTATTTGAAACACATTACAATAACATCATTTTATATATGTGTATTTAAAAGTTTTATTGCATTTTTTTTTTTATCTAATTAACTATAAATTAGAAATGTCTGGATTCTTTTCACTGTAACATTACATGTTTTGTGTTGGTAAGTACAAATTGGTAAGCTTCCAGTTAAATGTATCATGGTTCTTTATGAAGTGATGTTAAAACTGATGTTAGACAGGAAACCACAGCAATCACATGAGACCTGCTTTTCAGAGACAACAGTTGACAGAGTCTACACGCACTAGAGGAATAGAGCACTCGACAAGAGAAATGAGAGGCTTATACTGTTTAGTTCTTTGGATATTCTCCTCCACAATATGGACTGAAGCAAGTAAGCAGGAATATGCTCTTAATTTTTACATTTCAGCTCTGAAATATTAGTATAGTCATGTAATTTTAACTCAAAAAGAGTGACTGTTGATTATAGTCCCATTGTGACATAGTGGATTTGAAATGAATGTTCTTATAAATCTGTGAATAAGTGTTGTGATAAAGATTTGGACTGAATAATTAATTACAATGATATTTACCTCTATATAAATGATATTTATATGACATGTTTGCAGGTGAGCGTTGTTATAAGGTTCCAGGAAAATGTAACAACAGCAATAACATTCCATTGTGAGTGATCCTGTTAATCTCGTAACAATCCAGCTAAAAATATGTTCTAAGAATATTTTGCTAACTGGCTTTGTAAATGTTAGAGAAAACATTAATGGAATATTCCATTTTATCATTTTGCAAACATTATGGAAAAGTTACCTTGTTGTTTTCTGAAGCATCTGAAACTAGTAAGTATTAACAATGTCTAAATGACATTTTTGAGAATATTATGAAAGACCAGACAACTTTGAAATAAATGTTCTATTAACCTTACTGAAAGAGGCTTCTTTATAACTTGCCAGAATGTTAGCCAAAATTCTCAGAACATTTCCTCTTAAATAGAAGTGAGAAGATAAAAAGTTTTACATTTTTAACATTTTTTCATAAATGTATGAAATGGACAGGTTGTTTTGCTGTCAGGTAATATTTTATAATATTATGAGTTATAAAATATAATATATTTTTTGACAGGTGTATTGAAAATGGAATGAGAAGTTGCTCACCTCCGAGCCCTAGAAATCGAGATTCCAAATACTTCTCTAGACCAATTTACTCAGAGGTAAGGCTAAATGGCAGATGAAAAAACTAGCATACATTTATTTACCATACCATACCATAGACAAAGTAAATGTCTGAATAGTATCATTATCTACAAGAATAGGTTCAGGACAGTGGTAACTGGAAAAAGAAAAAACAAACATAAAGCAAGAAATAAAGTTCAAGTGTCATCAACACAGTCGGCAGTAAAGGAAAATCAATTAGGTCAGACGCTGGATTGTGTCTCCGCTTTTTTTCAGGAAACAGTCGATACAGACAGAGGATATGTAATTCACATCTCTGAAGAAGCGTTACAGAGAAGCAGCAATGAATGGGGGAAAAGCAATGACACAGAAGTGAATCTGATTGTGTCTATTCTCAGCGGTACCTTCTTCAGGGTCAGCAGCAGTTTAGACAGCAAGGTATGCAGGATTACTGTCTGTCTGTCCCTCAAAGCCTTGTTTATTTGTGTCTAATAAAATGAGAATTTATCTTCCTCTGCATTTCATAATCCTGTGTTTTTTCTTCAAATCATTTGTCATTGTGGTGTTGACACAGAAAGGAAATGACCCAAAAAGGTCAGGTCCAATATTGTATGGAAGCGTGTTGGGAGTTTGGCTTGGTGAGAAAGAAGTTCACAACCTTTCTCAGCCTGTTCAGCTTAGATTCATGAACACCAATCAGGTGAGATGCTTTCACATCATACTATACTGCAATTGTAAAAACATACCCTGACCCTGTGGATTTTGTTTACGAGTTGCCCATTTTCACTTGTGTAAAAGTGCATTTTTATTATTTCAGAGTCAACATGGAATCTGTGTCTACTGGCATTTCGATAAAAATGGCAAAGGTCAGTATGATTTTCATATAATCTTCAGAGGCAAAAATAAACTTGTAGCTACACACCAGGGAGTGAGCTTATAGTCCCCCTTGGGGTAATGTCCTGGACAAAACAAGAGCTTGAACAGATGAGTTGTGTAACGTGTTCCGAAAGAAAAAAACTGATCTTCCTTATGTTGTATAAGGCAAATCTGCAGGAAAGGGCAGTTTTAGCTGATCATCAATACTGGCTGTGCTGGAAGGTGTTACATTGATGCGCCTAGCTAGATGGAAAACTGAATTGAAGGTTGATCTTTCATCCAGCCAGAAATGTCTTTTAGACAAGCTGAGATGCAATCAGCTATTGCCAGATCATCGGATGGAATGAAAGGTAGAGTTGAGTGTCATCAGCATAGCAGTGATATGAAAAGCCATGTTTCTGAATGACAGAACCTAGTGATGCCATGTAGGGAGAGAAGAGAAGTGCTGTCCAGGGTTGTGTGTGAGAAAGACAGAGGACACATTCAAGTGTTTTTGCAATGAATGAACGATGGAAAGAGGAAAGATGTCTGTAGTTTTCTAAAAATGCAGGGTTACAAATGGGGCTATTATTTAGTGGGGTTATCTTCCAGGCTGACCTGGAAGATGTCATCTAAACAAAATGACAGACTGGAGCAGAGAATGTCAGTAGCACTGTTAACATCAAGTGATGAGAACTGTCTAGAGTGTGGAAGTAAAGACGAAACCATAGCAGATAGCCAAGAGGGTGAGAGTGAGCTTAGGTTACGTCAAAAGTTGTTGTCAAAACATGTGAACGAGTATGTGTTGTGTCAGGAATCATGTTGAGGTTAAGAGTGAGGAGGAAGTGTTGTTTTTTTAAACAATGAGGTTATACACAAAGTGATAAATAAATAAAGTGGTTGTCAATTATAATAGAGGAAGAGAAGATCATAGCGTGTGAAACCAAGATGACAAGTGAAAAAACACGACTTATATATTTTGTAACCTTAATTATCAGTGTGAAACCTAATGTCATTTATTAAAGCTCATTTGAATAGATATTTTTGCTTTAGTGTACATATGAGACATATGGACCACAAAACCAGTCATAAGTAGCACGGGTATATTTGTAGCAATTTCCAGCGATTCATTGTATGGGTCAAAATTTTAGATTTTTTTTTATGCCAAAAATCATTAGAATATTAAGTAAGGATCATGTTCCGTGAATATATTCTATAAATTTCCTACCATAAAAAAATCTATATATAAACTTAATTTTTGAATAATAATATGCATTGCTAAGAACTTCATTTACACAACTTTAAAGGCGATTTTCTCAGTATTTAGATTTTTTTGCACCCTCAGATTTTCAAATAGTTGTGTCTCGGCCAAATATTATCCTAACAAACAATACATCAATGGAAAGCTTATTTGTTCAGCTTTCAGATGATGTATAAACCTCACTTTTTAAAAAATCGACCCTTATTACTGGTTTTGTGGTCCAGGGTCACATATGTGTGTCTGTTTGTCAGGTAACTGGCGTACAGACGGCTGTACCACCAGCATCGACAATGGACACTTTGTGTGCAGTTGTAATCGTCTGGGCTTTTTAGCAGTGCTCATTGTAAGTGCATTTGTCATATGATGCTCTTCAGTCACCTTTTTTTGTTTATTTTAAAATGTTCACTTTTAAATTAAAAATTTGAATGTTCTCTTTTGTCCTCAATGTTTCTGAAAGAATCCCGAAATTCCTGAAGGCTCCCGTATTGACTATGTCAACTACATTTCATATGTTGGCTCTGCATTTTCAATAGCATTTACAGCGCTAACGATTGTTATGTTTCTGTGCCAGAGGTAAGCTTCTAAATAAGATTTAAATAACTTTCAGAATGAGATGTTCTGTGGTACCAGTATAAGCAGGTAATGTCTCTTACCATCCTCGCCACAGGAAGAAGCAATGTGAGCATTCAGTCATCATTCATATGCAGCTCTCAGGCTCCTTGTTCTTGCTGCACTTCTCGTTCTTGCGCAACATGTGGTTTTCAGGTCAGAGAGACATTGATTTAGTGTGTCAGGGTCTAGGACTTCTCCTACACTGGTGCCTTTTAGCCACCTTCACTTGGACAGCCATCGAGGGTTTCCATCTGTACCTACTGCTGGTGCGGGCCTTCAACATCTACATCAAGAGATACTTGCTTAAACTAAGTCTTGTGGGATGGGGTGAGTTCAAATTCACATTTTGGTGTCAACCGTAGCTATACACTATTATTGCCACATTTAAGAACCCTGTGATTATAGAATAAGTGGACAGAATGATGGAATCCAGTAAAAAGATTCTGTGAGTATAATGTGGAATGTATAATGTGGAATGATATGGAATTTCACAATATGGACAATATAGTGTCTTGATAATATTAAAGCGCAAATGTCTGCATGTTTTGCGTGACAGTGTGAATGAGCTGTGCAGTTTTGTCTACTACATACATACTCAAACACATGTGGTGCTTGTGGTGTTTTAAGCGTCTGTCGTCTTACTATATAAAGACATGAATACATAAACTTTATCTCCAGCTGCTATGTGTCACGCCCCTGTGGACTGTTTCTTTGCTTTTCCCCGTGTATGCCCTTATTTGGTTGTTCCTGTTCCGTTTCCAATTATTACGTCATTGTTTAATCGTTCACATCTGTCTCCCTTTGATTAGTCTGTGTATTTAAGTTTGGTTGAGTTCCTCGTTTGGTTGTCGGTTCTTGTAAGTCACTCTTTGTCTGTAAAGTCTTTTCGTGTTCCTGTCCGTTCCTGGGGGGGGGGATCTTATGGATTCAAATGATTAGCGTCCTTTTTGTTTTGGTTTTGTGTTTTGTTTTTTTTTTTCTCCTTAAATACATCTAGATTGGAGGCAGCTGTTACAGTAACATTTAATTATGTAATCTTATTTGATCTTGAAACGACCATTAAATAGATTATTATTACTGTTATTAATGACAATAGTTTCTTAATTTCTGTCAGGAACGTAAAATCAATTGGTTAATCATTGATATTTAGAATTATTTGACATATACCTGTACATCTAGTCACAAAATGACATTCAGCTTCATAAATATTCTTCCAAACTTAATTGATTGATTGGTAAGCTTGTGGTTCATATTTGATTACAGTAGGAGGTTATTTGCCCATTTAGACATCAAACATTCCATGTAATAGATATTTATGGAACATACATGTATGTCTGACAATTTTGCTAATTAAATTAATCATTTTGCATGTGATTTCTCAAACAATGTAAAAATGTTTAGAAGTTGTGAAGAGTATAACAATGTTACTCAGAACTCAACTCTTTTACACACCAAACAAATGCAATTACTCGTTCTTGCATTAAAATTTAAAATCCAGTTTGGTATCCTGTTTGTGTCACACCCCTGTGGACTGTTTTGTTGGTTTCTCCCTTCTGTGCCCTTATTTGTTCTTTCCTGTTCCGTTCCTTGTTAAGTCTTTATTGGTTAATCACCTACACCTGTCTTTGTATGGTTAGCACCCCCTTATAAGTTGTATTCAGGCCTGTGGTTGTCTTCCGATTTTAAAGTTATATTGGTGTGTGTTCCTGTCTGAATGTACCCTTTTTGGATTTTATTAAAGCCTTTTTGTTATGTTTCGTCTTCCTACGTCTCCTTCCTCCACACAAAGCGTGACAGTTTGCTACCTCAATTTAAATTAAATTCCAGTTCTGGAATCGAATTGTGCACTGCCTGTTTTTAAAGAGTAGGTAATATGCTATTTTAAAGTGTCCTAATATTGGGTTGGAGTCCCTTACAATAGGTTTAAAAGCATCTAGGGGAATTCAAACTCTGGATGCCTGTAGCACAACGGTGCTGTATGTCAGCGCGCTGCCAACAAGGCTATCGCTGCCGACATGACCTGCTTTTTAAGATTAAATTTGCATTATAAGAACCATTTACTGTATTAATCTTTTCTTGTAGGTGTACCCACCATTACAGTGATGATATGCGGCGTGACTAAAGTGTATGGCAAATATACCTTTTACACGGATAAGCAAAGCTCTACTCTTACAACTCCGTAAGATCAATTTACTCAAATTACACTGCACTTTTACTTCATCTCTGAACCTGTAAGGAGTGTTTTATTGACTTCTTCTTTTTAGATGTTGGATAACCACACAGACAGTGAGCTACATTACAGTGAATCTTCTTGGACTGGTGATATTCTTTAACGCGGTTATACTGGGCATGGTGCTGGTTAAAATGTGCGAATTAAGATCACCAGCTCTTCCAATTAAAGACCATTGGAGGAGGGCATGGAAAGAATGGGTGTTTCTACTGGGGTTCTGCTGTGTTCTGGGAGTGCCCTGGATACTGGCTTTTTTCACCTATGGCCCCTTGAGTCTTCCTTCGCTCTATGCTTTCACCATTCTCAACAGTTTTCAGGGTAAGAATTTGTTGCAGTGTTATCTGAAACAAAAGCATGTTCATACGATGTTCTTTGGAGTTAAAACTATTAGTTATACTGTATGAGACGAGTCAGCATGAGACCCCTGAGTAGGAGTTAGTGGGGCACAAACTAAACTTATTATTTATTTAAAATGAGACAAATCTGCTACTATTTTAATCTCCAATCTGTTAGCAGTTTAGATAGTTCTTTAATTGCCTTTTCTCCAATTTTGATGAGAATATCCTTCAATTAAAGATCAGAGTGTGCACTTTAAGCCCATATTACTTCAATATGTTGTGGTCAACAGCTAAAATAGTAAAAAATTGTGTCAGTATCAAGATATATATGGACCTGACTGTTTATGACGTGAGGTTATAGTGGTGAAAACTGTGATTAAACGGTGATTTAATTAATTTTAGTATCATTATTTTTTTTTAATGGTGTCCATACCATATAAGTAGCCTATGAGTATCGATGGGCCCATCCCAACTGATGAATGATGAATGACACTGTCTCAAATTAAGATGCACTATTAGAAATAGTGTGGATTTAGTGGGAGTTAAGAGCTCTGAGCTTTAGCATTTTTCAGACCTGGCACTAATTATGTCATGTTCAAACACTCTTAAAGGGATAGTTCACCTAAAAATGAAAACCTGCTGTTGATTTACACAGATTGTCCTTAACAATTCATACACTGCACATCTTTGGCTGCCGGTTTATAAGTGTCAAAAAAACATATACAGACAGGCCCAAATTAATACCTGTGGCTCCTGATGGTACACTGAGGTCTTATGAAGCAAAACGATTGCTCTGTGCAAGAAACTGAACATTATTTACAGCATTACCAGCATTACAACCTGGGCAAACAGTTCTCAGCGCGTTCACGACTATTGAATAATGACGTATGCATGGGTGCATACACATAAGCACAGAGAGTGTGGATTTGTGTGCAGACCTTCACCAGCAGCACCAACGTCTACAGGATACAATGTAAAAGTTACAATGGCTGTTCTTGGTCAGAGTACACTGGTTCAAACAAGTAGGGCTGTGCATAAAATTTCATGTTATCCTCTTTCACAATGAAATCATCAACCATTGTGATTTTTACTTTTTTAGATTTAATTGGTAATACTGCTGGTGAAAGTCTGCACACAAGTCCTCCTTCTCTATTGTAAATATTGTAAAGCTTACATGTAAGTATACGCAAGCACATATGTCATTATGCAACAGAGAACGTTTGTGCTCCAGACAGTCCTGAACGCACTGAGGACTGTTTACCCAGTCTGTGGATTAAAGGCAGTATTTTGTTCATAAACAAAATTTGACCACTTGGATGCAGACCTGCATGATGATGTCATTTCCTGGATGCCACAATTTTATAGTTCATAACATTGCTAGCAGCAATATTATTGAAAGAAAACTGAAATTTTAACTTTTCTCCCAATTTATGGAACTGACTAACCACTTAATTTAGTCAGAGTCTGCAATCCTGTTACCTGTTCTGGTATTTATTCATTTTTTTTTTTTTTTTTTTTTTTTTTTTTTTATGTTTCATTTTTATTGCTAGGAAGTCACACATTCACAGCAAACTTTACATGTTAACATTAGTTAGAGTTATTATTATAAGTTTATGTCTTATTAGTTTGACCTCATGAAGTGGACAAACATCATTTTATGATAATTAAGCATATAATTTGACTGACTATTTAAAATATATTATAATGTTAACATCATTTTTTAAATAAATAATTTTAATGAATATCTGTCAGTTGTTTATTTATTTGATTTGGGCTTTTAGCTCTAAATTGACAATGCGAAGCAGAAACACCTGATAAAATAGTTTATCTGACATTATTACTGTTCATTTCATCCTCTAGGTGTCTATATTTTCTTGTGGTTTTGGACTCTCATGTGTCAAACACAGAAAGAGGAACACAGCTCATCAAATGGAGCCATTCAAGTCAACTTCAACAGTAATGAAGAATATGTGACTACAAAATAACCAACAGCTGTTTGATACTGCACTGTACAACCGCTTTGTCACAATTCTGTATTGTTAAAGGCGGTCTATAAATAAAGGTGACACTTACATCTCACTCTAGTTCATTATTATTTTATTCATTTGGATCATTGTGGTTTTCAGTTTGGGCTCCACAGAGCCCCAGGTAAATGCAAGAGGGCACTGAAGGGAATCTGCATATGATATTATAAAGGGTAAATATTTATTTTGAAATGTTGATCTATTTTTCTTTGTAATTCTTTCATCTAGAATATTTTGTTGCACTTAGCATATTTTCATTGCCACTGTCCACTTTAGCCCTCTTACTGGCAGTTGTAACACTGCTCTGTGTAAAGTGCATTGTGAAAAATGCTATAAAATAAATGGGTTCTAACATGGGATAAAAATAAATAAATAAATGCATTAAAAAGTCAAAATTCTGACATTCTTAAGTTATAATTACGAGATAAAAAGTTTAAATTATTACGTACTGAGTCAAAGTTACGACATACGTCATAATTACAAGATAAAAAGTTGAAACTATGACTTACTCAGTCAAACTTATGGCTTACTAAGTTGAAATAATGACTTTAAAAGTCATAATTATTAGATTTTTAAAAAGTCTAAATTGTCTTTAATTATGAAAAAAATTAAATGATGACATAGAAAGTCAAAATTATGACAAGTCGAATTACAAGATAAAAAGTCAAAATTATGAATTTAAAAGTTGAAATTATGACATAAAGGAACATGTAATAATTCAAAATTATAAAAAAAAGTATGAGATAAAAAGTTAAAATTATGACAGAAAGTCAAAATTACAAAATAAAAAAGTAAAAATTATGACTTCGAAAGTCGAAATTATGACATACATGTCTGAATTATGACATAGAAAGTCAAAAGAAGAGAGAAAGACATGAACATCTTGGATGACAAGGGGTTGAGTACATTACATGTGAATATTTGTTTTGGAAGTGGACTTCTCCTTTAAAGGCACATGTAATAAGTTAATAGCACATTTTTTCTGTGGTGTGACAGTATACTGCTTTACACAGACAATAATGACTTTTTATTGGTCTGACAAGACACAAGATGGTCTAATGAATTGTGAAGACTAGGCCTATGTAGGACATTCTAAAACGATTTTTTTCACAGTTCACAGTACAGTATTAAAAAGTTAATGAAGTATACCATTTACAGGTTTGTAGAACGTTATTCTAAAGTTCTCCTAACGTTAAAATAACATTCGCAGAATGTTCGTTTTTGGTTTCCAGAATGTTCTTTTGTTAAGGTTTGTTTTCGTTAGCCAGGAAAGTTTTCATAACGGAAATAGAACGTTAGATTTTGGCCTGTAGAATGTTAATGCAACATTATGCTAATGTAAATATGATATTTCCAGAATGTTAGTTTTTGGTTCCCAGATGTGGGACATTCTTCTTTTGATCTGTAAACAAAATCTTCATGTTCTCATCTGTTAGGCATGTCAAATCCCTCTGAAATTATACTTACTCTCATAACTGTATTAATTTTAAGTAATAATTAAATAAAGAGATCAATAAATGAACAAGTCAAAGATGTCCTAAGATAAGAACAGGTATTGTTTTGGTTTTAGGACAACTTTGGGTAACGCTTTAGATTACAACCCGCAAAGAACTACGTAAGTAAACTGAATTTACGGTATATGTTTCTGCAATTATAGTGTACCTATAAAGAACGTACATGTAGGTATAAGGGAACAATATGTTATATTTCGGTAATAAGGGGATAACAAACAGGCTATGTTACGTTTTGGTAATTCGGGGGTAACAACCTGCAAAGAACTGCGCAAGTAAACTGAAGTTACAGTGTTTGTTTCGTATTTATATTGTACCTACGTGTAAGTATAAGGGAGCAATATGTTACGTTTGGGTAATAACGGGGTAGCAAACAGATATACAAATAATTTATAATGGAATTACTTAAAAACTTAACAGGTACCTGTTCTATTAAATCGTACGTTTGGTGTATCTATACGTAAGCTTTTTTTTAAAATTACTGGGAAAATATACTCTTGTTCCATGTAGTTACAGGGTAAGTGTGCCCTCTGCGGGCTGTAAATTAAAGTGGCGATTGTTCCCCCC
>JAHKKF010528850.1:4015-22324 GCA_019740295.1 Labeo calbasu
TCTCACAGTCACCCAGTTGCCCTGCTGCAAAGGCGAAGTTACCGGAACCGAACAATGTACGGGACTTCCTGAGCTAGTCGCATCCAAAGCCATATCTGAGGCCCTCACATTCTTACTATCCTCGATTAAAGTTTGGATGCGTGTCTCTAGTTCTGAAATCTTCTCTGTCAGCCTAACTATTTCCCTCCATTTATCACATGTGAATCCCTCGCTGCCGACAGAGATTGATAAACTATGCATATGACAGGTGCTGCAGGTTACCAGAAAAGGAGAAGAAGCCATTACTCACCGTAGTTGTAGAACGATTTCCACTCACCACGGTTGTTTGATGAACTTGTGAAGAAAAAAGCAGGGGGAGAAAGCAACAACAGTTGTAGAGACGGATAGAAAAAGTAAAAGTGAATGGCAAGCTAACCGGCTAACACACTGCAGGCACGCTGCACTCGCGGTTGTAGAATAAAAACAAGTAAATTATACCTGATATTTAAGTGATTGCTGCTCTTTCCATGGATTTAAGAAACAAAACTCATCATCAGTAGTCCAGGAAATTAATATCAATAAAATATCAGTGTAGTTGATATTTGTACAGCACTCTTCATGTGGCGTTCATGTAGCATTCATCCGTGGTGCAGGTATCAGATCACTAGGAAAAAAAAAAAAACATCTGTAAGCATGTTAATATCAGGAGCATCTGTAATATATACATATAGTATGATTTTGTAATCATAGACTCACACATGCTTTATACTAGCCTAAAAAAAAATGGCATTTTATATCTGAGAAACTAATAATTATTGTTTAGCACGTTAAACATCCATTCATGAACAGAGTATTAATAATAAACTAATATTATCCTGTTGTTATACGATAAATAAATAAATAAATATGATTTTATAGTCATAAACACAAGCATGCTTTGTATGTATTATACAATACAAAAGCATTTTATGTCTGGAAAACTAATTTATTATTGTTAAGCACGTCATAAACATCTATTCGTGAACAGAGTATATGACAGTAGTTTTGTCTAAACAATCTTAGATTCTATCATTCAGTGTTACAGTGTAAACACTGTTACTTTTATATCGCGTCATTTTTATTTTATAGAACATTAAAAACATACTGCCGTTGTGAAACATTTCGATGCAATGAAATGAAACATACTTCATAACGTTTCACTTGGTTACACATGTAGTCAGAACTTATAGTTTGGAAAAAAATCGAACTACTATAATGTGTACAAGTTATATCACAGTAACACAACAACTAACGTAATAGGCTAATAAAAGAAAGACTTACTCCTTCAGTGGATCCGCTTGCGCCTCAACGTGTCTGATTATAATATCAAAAGTGTAAGTAGCTCGTGGGCGTGATCAAATTAAAAGTAATTAGGTCTGGCGAGAAAGACTGGACATGGGGTTGGTTTCATACAGATTACTTTAACACATGATATTTGTTATATATTCGATTTTAAAAGTAGACATGTCAGGCTTTCTATAGATATATGTCTAATGTCTCTGTGTTGAGTATTCGCTGAGTTTTAGTTCATTTTAGTGACGCATTTCTTAATGACGATCACAGAGAACAACGCAGCAGACTGTATGCCCTGTTTCTTTGCTTTATTTCACAAAACCACAAAGTGTTGTTGTTATTATGAGTGTACACAAATAAAAGCAGATTCCTTACAGATTCGATTGATATATTGCTCTTATCTGTACGATCAAAAATGACGGAGTAATTGAAGTTCTTTTTGGCGTCATCAGAAAAACTGCCACAAACTGTGCCGGCGCGTTTTTCGACCCCAGAGGGTTAAAGGACCCACAACCAATTTATGCTTAACATTAAGTTTTGTTAATTTTCTCCACTTGGCTACATTCTCCCCTGCTAAATGTCATTGCCCTCAATGACCTAATACATATTTTTCACTTCTTTAATGGCCTCCCTAAAGAACACACTTCCCAGGCTTGTCAACACTTGGGGCTGAGTGAGACTGCATTACATGTGGACCTCGGTTCATTAAAAGGGTTTGAGTGCACACCTGCATTGGCCCTTTTTGTTCTCTTAGAGGTTGGTACCAGCTTCTTCAGCACAGGTTCTTCCACTCTGAGAGCAGGACTGATGACAGACACAACTTGGCTTTAGAATCCTGCAGTTCAGTATCATCCAAAATCAATTCGGGCTGATCTACAAGCTCTTCACTATCTGTCACAGGGATTCTGATCTGCTTTGTCTCTTGCAGACTAGGGTAAGTGACTTCTTCTAGCACCACAAAATCAGGATCAGACTGCACTTCAACCGGCTTAGGCATATCTTTTCTTTCTTCTTGTATTTTAGGAGGATGGTCTTCAGTGGATTCTGGCTTAGGAACAGAAGTGACACAGGGTCGCAAGTCAGCTCGATGAAGTCTCTTGAGAGGACCACTCTCAAGGGGCTCAACGGTTAATGTAGTACCTTGCACATCTATGACCTTGTATACAGTAGGACCCCATGAATCCTGTATCTTGTTTCTACCCAAAGGTCGGTGACGCAGATACACTTGTTGACCAGCATTGATCATGGGACAATAGACCTTGTCATTCAACGGGCCCAACCTCTCAGCAGCCTTGTGTTCGGCGTATTTTCTTGCTTATTCATGAGCCTCTCTCAATTCCTCCTGATGACTCACTAGCCAGTTTTGCTTTCTGTCTACAGGTTGCTCGTAACCCAGCAGGGCATCAACTGGAAGATGTGGATGGACTCCAAATAGTAGGTAGTATGGTGAGTATCCAGTGGTTGCATGTGGCATGACATTGTAGGCATAAAGCAACTCTGCTAGATGTTCTGGCCACCGCCTCTTCTTTTCAGGGGGAAGTGTGCGCAGCAGATCGTGGAGTGCTCACACTGAGCGTTAACGATTAACACATTTTCACGGCCATCGGATGACGGTTCAAGCACAGTAAAATCAACTGCCACTACTTCAAGGGGTCTTGACGCTAGAAATGGCTTCATAGGGGCATGGATTCTTGGCTGTGGTATCTTTGTTAAAACTCACCTCTGACACTTTTTGATCCATTGGTCTACATCATTATACATGCCGACCCAGAAGCAACGTTTCCTCAACAAGCTCTCTGATGTCCCATATTTTCATGCACACTTTCAAGGACAGGTTCTTTTAGACATGTGGGTAAGAGCAGCTGTTGACACTCACCATGATGTGGATCATTCACAACGCGATAAAGCAAACCATTCCATTTACGGATACTTTTCCACTGCTTTATTAGAGATAATGTGGAATTTGATAGATGAGTTCTTTCACAATGGGAAGGCTTTTTCCTACTTTCCCAAAAGGGTCTGAAAGAGCTGATGGTAGGATCGTTCTTTTGGAAATCTGCAAGCTCTGCTGTCATGTAGCCTGGCAGAGTATGTGTGCTTCCCTGATTGTCATTGTTCATCTCCTCACCACATTCCAAGGCACAAATCTGTCTGACTCTGTAACACCTTTCGCTAGCAATTACCAAGCTAGGCTCTAGGACTGTCCCTCTCCTGATTGTGTTGCAGAGGGCAACACAGTCATCATACTCGTCTGGAATGGCAGGCTCCCCTGCTAGCGGCTGCCTAGAGAGGGCATCAGCAGCTGTATTATGTCAGCCTGGATGGTATCTAACGTCAAAGTCAAACACAACTGCACCGAGTTTGGCTGTTTTAAGATGGCACAGAGCAGCTCAAGTTTCATGCTGCTGTAGTAACGGTCATTTCTTTCTGCTTTCCGAAGCCTTCTAGCAAACACAATGACCCTTTTACAACCACCCTGCTGTTGATATAGTATTGCCCCCAGGCCTTCATGGCTTGCATCAGTCTCCAAGATGAACGGAAGATTAAAATCTGCATACCCTAATACAGGCGCAGAGGTAAGTTTCTCTATCAGTAGCTCAAATGCTGATTGGCACTCAGATGACCGCAAAGCACCAAAATCCTTCTTACCTTGGCCAAACTGGGTAATACACAGATTCACTAAATCATGAAGCGGCCCAGCAATTCTTGAAAAACCCTCTATGAACTTTTTGTAATAGCTACAGAACCCTAAGAATGAGTGCAGTTCCTTTACTGTTTTGGGGACCTTCCATTCCTTTACTGCCTCAATTTTTCCAGGATCTGTAGCAATTCCTTGAGCTGAGACTTGATGACCTAAGAAGATTACTTTCTGCTGCAGAAAGTGGCACTTCTCAGGCTTGACCTTGAGACCTGTTTCCTTTAGCCTCTTAAAGACTATTTCCAACCTCTGCAAGTGCTCTGGGAAAGTGGGTCCATACACCAGTATGTCATCCAGATACACTAGCATGATTTGAAAAATTAGATCACCCATCGTAGTCTGCATTAAACGTTGAAATGTTGATGATCTGTTACAAACCGTTACTTCACAATAGGTGAAGCATAAGCACTAGTGCTTTCTTGGATCACTCCTTTCTTAAGAAGCTTAGTGATATGTTCTCTAACTTCCTTGTACTGAGTGGGTGGGATAAGCCTGTAAGGTT
This sequence comes from Labeo calbasu, assembly GCA_019740295.1. Lineage (NCBI taxonomy): Eukaryota > Metazoa > Chordata > Actinopteri > Cypriniformes > Cyprinidae > Labeo > Labeo calbasu. Next base: position 8,527 of record JAHKKF010528850.1, read on the forward strand.
GTGTCACTGGGATATCATCAGCTACATGGATCTCATGTTGCACCTTGTCAGTGAATCCAAGGTCTTCATCCTCGAGAGCGAACACATTAGAAAACTGCGTTAACAAATCACTCAGCTCTGCTTGTTGCTGTTCTCCGATCCTGATCACTTTTGGTGTTAACAGTGATCTCCTCAATATCAGCTGAAATACGCTGGAACTTAACCTCACATGTTTTATTTAATTTCAGACTCTCAACCCCTGTTGAGAGTCTGAAATTAAATAAAACATGTGAGGTTAAGTAAGAGTCCCAAGCCTGGCTCGGGCTCGCAACCAGATGTCCTCTGGGGAAAGATTCACCACCTGCACAGGAAACAACGGTTTCCCTGCGGCCACCAGGCAGGGAACAACAATCAACCCACCCGGCAATGGTACATTCAGGGGTTCTAGCAGGTAGTCAAATGAGCCATCATGTAACATATGTGTTGTGCCTTTAGCCATCACCGTCGCAACTGAAGAAGCAGGTATGTGTACCATATCTTTTCCAGCTAAACGAACTGCTGTCCTCTTCTCTTGGCTACTGGCATGATGCAGTTGTTGAAATGCCTCCCTTCCAATTAGACTGCAATTTCCCACCAATGGTGGTATCAAACTCTGCATGTACCAGTTGTCTGCATCTGCCGATAACATTCATGCCAATTAGCGCTGGTACAAGAGGGGAGTTTGGTGTTTCTCTAAATACAAGGAAACCGCATTCAGGAAGGACAATACCCATGGTTATCTTCAGCCAGCCTGCCGTCGAGAGTATATCTTTATCCTCACCAAACAGGTGTTCCTTGAAGAAACTCTCAGAAATAGTGCTGACTTGGCTTCCTGTATCCAGCAGACAAGCGGCACTCACTCCATTTATTGTGAGATTAGCCACAGGACATTTTCCCACAGCACGCTCAAGGAGTCTATCACGGCTAGAATCTGCACTAGTTGAGCCAAAGGACTCCCCTCGCATTGCCTGGCTCACAGCAACTGAGGGTAGGTGTTTCCCTGGGGTTCCAAGCCAGTAGCTTGCTCTGTGACAGTCTGTTTGTTTCTCCTTATGCACCTCTTAGCAATGTGTCCTACACCATTACACCGGAAACAAATTGGCTGGCCATCATCTGTAAACCTTGGCTGCACCTTAGGTTTGCTTTGGATTACAGGCTCTGACTTGATGTACTGTGTGGTTAGTTTCTCCACAGCTTGGGTTTGCTCTCCTATTGCTCTTCCTTGTTCCGCTACAATTTTTACAAATATTAAATGTTTTAGGAACACGGTTTTTAACATGCATATTTCAATCACCTTAACCTGGAAAATACACTGGGCTTTAAATAAAGTAAATGAAATTGCATTAACATTCTTTGTACATACCCAGTCCTTGCATGTGTTCAAAACGTGATCAAGCCCGATCTACCTTACACATACAATCCATAAACATCCGTAAAAGACAATCTACGAAACATTTCTTATTAACATACTATGCTCACGTACACATTTTATGACATTCATTCACAACTTCTATAAAAAGATGCACATTTACCTTGCCCAATTCAGATTAGTGGTGCAAAACCCGGAGCACTAGTTGCATTGACTGCTCCCCTCATACTGAGATCGGTACACATGTGCTACATGCTGGAGCACTGCAAAGCAAGTGTCGCAACACTGTTTCTTAAAGGACCCACAACCAATTTATGCTTAACATTAAGTTGTTAATTTTCTCCTCTTGGCTACATAATGATTATGCTGTCACAGATGTTTGGTAATTTCTAAATCCATCTACACGTGGCTATTCTTTCTTTTCTCATGCTCAATCTTTTTTCCACATTGATTACTTTTTAAATCGACAATAAGCTCCTACCATTAATTCAACATTGTACTTACAATGCAATTGTCATTTCAGACCATTCTCCTCTTACTCTAGGCCTGAGGGTTGAATGTAGGTACAAGCAGCGTCCACTTTGGAGGCTGAATGTTCGCCTGCTAACTATTGAGGACTTTGTCCAGACTATTTCTTCCCAAATAGACTTTATTAAGTGAGAACTCTACCCCAGATATAACACACAGCACAATTTGGGAAACATTCAAAGCCTATATTAGAGCTCAAATTATCTTACACGTCATTTAAAAAAAAAAAAAGAACAAACAGAGGAGGTCTATGGCAGATCTGACGGATCATATCTCACAGTTAGAAAATCAATATATAAATAGTCCTTCATCCATCAAGAATATTTTCTTTTAAAAGCTGATTTTGACACCCTTTCTACTGTTTCTACTAAGGAGATGTTTATTAAATCAAGACATGCTTATTATGAGTATGGGGAGAAGGCAAACAGGCTCTTAGCCCATAAGCTCAGACAATCCTCTGCCTCCCATTCTCACAGTAACAAAGAGCAGACTAGAGACTGTAGTAGAATGTAGATAAACAGTTTTATTGAACAGCGGTAGCAAATCAAGCATATGGGGAAATGAAGCAATGAGCAAGCTTATCTGACAGTCCTTGTGTGTGGAAGTGGATGAAGAGAGTTCGCGGAGTGTGTAGTTTGGGTAATCCAGGTGAGGAGCCGGTCTGAAGATCCAAAAGAGCGAGGAGAGGTCTGGAGCTAGCATACGGGTGTGAATGGTAGACCAGACAATGAAGCAGTGTTTGGCGTGGGCTTATAAAGGGTGGAGTTAAGTGGAACCAGGTGATGATGATTAGAATTCAGGTGATTCGGGTGTGGCTTGCTTCAGGTGACACGGCTGCAGTGGGTGGCTATGGTGAATGCCTGACACCCATATTATTCCAGCCATTAAAACACATGATATATTATTGTCAGATCATCAAGAAATCAATAATTCATTTTTGGAATTTTATCGGTTATGGTATTCTTCTGAACAAACCTCTGGTTATGAAGACTTTCATAACTTTTTCAAAGATCTCTCACTACCCCACATCAATTCTGATGCTATGCAATTTTTGCATGGCCCTATTTCTCTAGATGAGGTTCGCGATGCCATTTCAGCCATGCAGTGTGGTAAGAGCCCTAGCCCGGATGGCTTTCCGGCTGAATTTTTAAATAATTTTTCTAGACAAGTAGTTCCCCTCTTGCTAAACATGTACAATGAATCGTTTGATCTGCCTGTCATGAACCCAGAGACTAAAAATACACTCTGTCTACTACTGTCTACACTCACTCTATACAGTCTGTCCTTTTACCTCTGTCACGCTCAAGGAGACCAACACTGAACTTTTAACCCTGCCTGTCTTGTCCAAGTACACTGTTGATAAGCTCACTGTATTTCCTGTTCTGAACCTTGGGGCCGTAGGGTCTGTCTTCTGTGTTTCAGCTCAGTCTGCTCCCCCGTGGTGGTCTTCTGTTCCGTCTGCTATTACTAGAGGTAATAATTAGTTATTATAAGTGCAAACATGTTACATAAATATGATGAAATAATTTAAAGATGAAATATGTACATTTTATTGCAGTTATTGTAGCCTTAAATAGCTTAGAGACTAATAAAAACTGCCCCCTTTAAATTTCTGGACTTTGTCCAATCCGGAAATAATGACAGTTCCTGTGACAGTTTATTTGTATTACTGCGTTGAGAGTAAAATTATTTGTTGTTAAACTCAGATTTGTCAGCAGGGGGCACCCACGCTTTGCGCTATGCATCAGTAGTTGAATAACAAAGAAATAGTATTCAGTACGTGATGAGCTTTGTGGTAGACGCAACTAATTATTACTCTAATAACACCCAACAGTATACTGTGTTTACATAGAGTCGAATTTCTGAACTGAGACGGTAAGAATGTTGAATTTGACCGTGATTAAGAGTGTCGAACCCAAAATGGCGGACGAGTGTTAAAAAATAGTAACTTTCAACGTGAGAAGTGAATGCCTAAATATACAAATAGTTGAGAGGGGCAAGCAAAATGAGGCACGACGATAAACTGTTTAGATCTTTACAAACATGGATTAGTTATAGTAACGGGTAGCGAGAGTTAAGGAAGAACGTGTTTGTGATTACACATTAACATGTAAAGACCTCATTCAGCGTGGCTGTGTCAGCCATTACAATTAAAAGAACATTCGTTAAATACTGTTAATAAGAAAACCAGTCAGATTTAGTTGTAAAATGCTTTTATTTTTCATTTTGTGAGATTTCCGGAAAAACACTGGCGTTCAGTTAAAATCTAGTTCATGAAAGAAAGTCAGTTTATTAGCACATTTCATAGAAGATTAAAACTGATTAAAAAGAGTTTTAAAACAGCTTCAGACAGTTGTCATTGGAGTGATGTGAAAATACACTAAATAGTTATTCTCGTAATTGTTTATAGAGTTTACATTACTCGCTTGTATTCAGGTTAAAGGAGGCTGTGATGCTTAAATTATGTTATTGTAATACTTTTCCTTTATGCTATGTGAAAGTGGGCACGGTACACATTCAGATCTATTTGATGAGGATGTTCATCGATTTAGAGCAGATATTTTTGAGTGTGGTTTAAAGAGTAAAATGTCCAAAGTCATGTATCTGCATAAACATTTGCACGATAACATGTTATTGTTTAGGATTCTCTGTTAAAGTGTCTGATGCAAACAAAATAAATAGTATTCAGTACGTGATGAGCTTTGTGGCAGACTCAACAGATGCGCTCCTTGCTTAACCTGTCTCTTTTCTATCTTTTCTAACAGAAAATAAATGTGTTGCTCTATGAACGCACGTTGCATCCTTCTTTAAAGTGTAACATTATATATAATCACATAGAATATATAACTATTATTGTAAGATGAAACAAATATTATACAGGTGCGTCTAAAAAATACGAAGAAAACTTTTTTGTAACTTTTTCCAAAAACTGAAACTTTCATATATTCTAGATTCATTACATGTAAAGTAAAACATTTCAAAAGTTTTTTTGATTGTTTTAATTTTGATGATTAGAACTTACAGCTCATGAAAGTCAAAAATCCTGTATCTGAAAATATTAGAATATTTACATTTGAGTTTCATTAAATGACCATCCCAACAGTATAAATTTCGGTTATCTCGTTCTTTGAAACCACAATAACAGGAAAGACTGCTGACTTGGCAATGGTGCAGAAGACAATCATTGGCTATGTTTACATGCAACCAAATAATCCATTTGTAATCGGACTGACAGCTCAGTTGGACTGAAAAGTCTTCATGTAAACACCTTAACTGATCTGATTGAGCTGGAAATGTGTGAATGAAATTTCGATCAGATTGCCCTTTGGTTTATTCCTTTTCTATTACAATTGAGAATGCATGTAAACACTCGATCGGATTGAAAACCGAAACTGAAAGGACTGCACATGTGCAATAACAAAGAAATAGCATAATGACGTATGATGCACAGAATGAGCTGTTCTTTCTGTTGAATTACGAGTTGTATAAATGCATGTCCTGTCATAAAACTCTCCTTTTACTCAGCGTCTGTGAAGTGGAGCAGAATAACCTCCCATCAGTCTATGTTTTGGATTCTCAGCAGGCAACCCGTTTTGTGGCATATTCTCTATTGTCTCTACAATCGGTATGAGTCACAGAAACAAAGCAACACTTTCTCAAAGTGCCTTCTTATGCGATCTTGTGTCCTCGTGTTCTCACTCTACGTCATCATTAACCGTCGAAGTTCAATTCCAATACTGAAGAACGCAAGTACAGAGGATAAATGAAAGTGCCTGGATGTGTTCTTGAAATCCAGGATGCATCGAATGCAGTCTTGAGAGAATAGAACCATTAGAAATCCCAGAAGATGCTGTGGGTGGATGACATACAGAAGCCTGTAAGCAAACTTCTCATTGTCTCTTGAGAGATGACTACTCCTGAAAGTAAACATGTGTCATTTTGTTATGCATTGTTTTAATGAAATGAGAAAGCCTGTTGTACTTTTTATTGGCATATTAAAAAGAATATGTAACATTATACATAACCTAATCATTTTCACAAATATATACGGTAAAAAGCTATAAAATACTAAGAAAAAATTGTCTATAATAAAATAAAATAAATGTTTGTAAAGCGTTGTGGTATTTGTTTGTGATGTTATTGTGCATTGCGTGCTTTTGTCAGTTGAGCAGCAGGAACACAGCGCATCTCAATTGTCACAAAGACGTGTTCTGTGTTCTCACGTCCTTCCGAGTTTGTTCCTTCAAGGAAGCCTGGCAAGACCGCTCTCCACGAGAATGCAAGTGCGTTCTTTGTGTTCTTGGAATTGAGAAACAGCCTTACATTATGCAGACCTACTGAGTGACGTTCATGAAGCTCATAATGTTCATAGTCCATGGAACATAATCCATACACATTTGGCAAAAACACTGCCTCCTTCCAAAACAGCCACAATACAAACACAGTCAGATTTTAAACTGGCCCTTTGGTAATGACGTCATCATCCAGATCATTATCCCATTATTATATTTAAGGAAAACACTACAAACTAACATGTACAGACCGCACAAAACAAAAATTCACAAATACATCAAGAAAAGGGAATGGGAACCCACTATATGCATGCAAATGTGCATTGAAAGTGTAATAAAAAGTAACAGGTAGTTACTGAGAGTAAGTGTGAGTATATTAACATTATGAGTAAAATGGAATATTAGTTTAAAGTTGTATTACTAGCTTAATTCCTCATTTGTATAAAAGTAAAAATATATATATATATATACCTAATTGTATTTAAAATATATTTATTTCATGATAAGTATACTAAACAGATTGACATTTCTATACTAACTGAAACTATGCTCTAAATCAGGGGTGCCCAACCCTGTTCCTGGAGGACCACCTTCCTGCAGAGTTAACTCCAACCCTGATCAAACACACCTGTCTGTAATTATCAAGTGCTCCTTCAGATACTAATTAGTTGGTTCAGGTGTCTTTGATCAGGGTTGGAGCTGAACTCTGCAGGAAGGCAGATCTCCAGGAACAGGGTTGAGCACCCCTGCTCTAAATGTAATTATTTCATGCTTTAATCAAGCACAAACTTAGTGCACTACAGATTAATTTACAAAATAGTGTACAATTGCAAATGCAATTGGGGGATATATATATATATATTCATTTTTAAGAAAGTGCACTGGCTAGGTTCTTAATTCTATCGACAATGTTTGAAGTTTGTTAAAAGTTATTTTCATAATGGTAATGTCTGAGCACAAAAAATACTTTAAATATTACCTACACACACACATAAACTAACTGTCACATTGTTGTGGTGTGCGAGGAACGAGGAGTAGACAAGAAAGTCCAATGCACGAAAGTTTAATAATAAATCCGCATAAAGGCATGAATGAACAGGCACAGCAGGGAAATCCAAATAAACACACCATAAACAACATAAAACTGAAGACAATACAATCACCGACCAACCAAACTAGAGAAAACCAAACTTATATACACAGGATAAACCAATCAGAGGAGGACAGGTGTGAACAATGACACAGTGACGTGATAACAAGAAACGGAAACGGGAAGTCCAAATATGGGCATACACAAGGGAAATACACAAAATAGTTCACAGGGGTCTGACACTAACTGGATGAAACCTTTGAAATTGGATGCCCACTTCATAACCCCAATGACATGTCAATGCTCACTCAGCCCAACAACTAGTCTTAGTAAGGGATGTATGAGGCAACACATCTTATGATCCTGTAGATGCATAATATATGGGAATTGTTTGTAGTATATGTTCCCTAGTGAAAAATAAATATACTTAATTGTATATTGTATTATATATATGTAAAATACATTTTATTCTTGATAAGTCAACTAAAAATAGATTGACATGTCTATACAAACCTAAAGACCACTTTAAATGTAGTTATTTCATGCTTTAATCAAGCACAAACTTAACAAATTAATTTGTTAAACAGTATGCTTTTTAACAAATGCAGTTGGGGAAGGATAAATATATAAATATTCATCTTTAAGAATGTGCACTGGCTAGGTTTTTAATTCTATCTACAACATGTTTAAAACTTGTGGTGTTGTCTGAGCAAAATAAATAAATAAATAAAAAATACTTTAAATATTACCTACACACACACACAGCCCAACAACTAGTCTCAGTAAGGGATGAATGAGGCAACTCATCTTACGATCCCATAGATGTATGACTTATGTAATGATGTATGGGAATTGTTTGTAGTATATGTCGTCATATCATCAAGTAAATAAGGTCACTGTATGAGTCCTCACCTAAGACTATGGCATACGAGACAACATTACATTCTGTGTATTGATATTTATTGATATTTGCTTGTTCCTTTGCCCTTTAAAAGTGTCTGAAGTATTTTAATATTGTGATTTTAACATAGACCTAAATATAGGCTACAGTATGTTTAGTGAAGGGGGCTTGAAAGTCAGTCTCTCCTCACCTTACTTTCACTGGCTGTGAAATTTAATTCACCGACAGTCGGTTTTGCTGTGCTTTTGCTAAACATCTGAACTCAGTAGAGTGCACACTAATGGGAATCTGTGTTGAAGACTTGCCACATTTTTACTGAAGAAACCTTCAGAGTGTAGAAACTCGTTGCACAAGTCTCACCATGTATTTCAAATCTGAGAATGATGAAATTATTTTAAGATGATGCTGTGTAATTTCTTTTATATTATTTATTTATTTTCTCTCTTTCTCTCTCTCTCTCTGTCTCTGAGTGCATGCTGGGAGTGAGTGGGCGGAGTTGGCGTGGGTGGGTTGGAGTAATTTCCACAGTGCGAGTGAGTTTTCTATCTTTTTATCTTTCTTTTTGCAGCTTTGTTGTTAAAAATAGAGAAAAGTTTGTGAGTGCTTGTGAGGAGTGTCATTGGTCAGTGTGTACTGATCGCTATGGGCGGCGTCTCAGCACACAAGCTTGGAAAGTTTGACACACCAGCATGGCGTTAAGGTCATGCCGGCAGAGCGTTGTTCAGTTGAGGACTGTTCTTGCTGTTGCTGCTGTTGTTGGTCATGATTGGATTCTTTCTGCATCTAGAATGAGTAGCGCAACAGTGATGTTTTTGAGCAATGTTAATAAAGTAGATAAAGTTGTAGAGAGTAAAGTTGCTGTGAATGATTCTCTTACTCCGGTCATGCCCCTCGTTCAACCTGCGAAAAGAGTAATTTTGTCAAATGTCCCGCCGTTTATCAAAGATGAGGTAATTGAGAAGGAATTGTTGAGACATGGAAAGTGTGTGTCAAAAATCAAGAAAATTTCACTCGGTTGTAAATCACTACAGTTGAAGCATGTTGTATCGTTCAGAAGGCAGGTGTATATGATCCTAAATAATCAAAACGAAGAGCTAAATTTAGCCATGAAATTTAGGATTGAGGATTTTGATTGTTTTTTTTTTGCTACCTCAGAGTCGATGAAGTGCTTTGATTGTAAACAAGAGGGTCATGTGATACGTGTGTGCCCTGAGAAGAGTGTAGATCAGATTCGCAATGCGGATGAAGTGTTTACAATTACAAATCAAGCACAAACGAGTGATAAACTATCTTGTGTGGATAAAGATGGATCTGGTGATTGTGAAAGTAATAAAAATGAGAGTGTGGCCACAAGATACATGAAGGTGGTGTTTTTGAGGCTAATAAGCAGGCCATATTGGAAGATGCTTTGGTTTTTGACATGTCAGAAGATCAAAGTTTATTTAAAACACCTACTTTGAAAAGGAAAACTAAAGGAAAAGGAAAAGATAGACGGGCTAGCAAAAAAGTTACTTGATTAGTTGCTGGTGATGCAAGGGAGTTGGACTCGGAGTTGAGTAATGTTGACGAGTCTCCTGTGGACAGTGATTGTGAGTCGCCAGACTCTGTAAGCTCAGCTTCACAGAAGCGATCTGTCCGTAGCGCTTACACATTGGATAAAATGAAAAAGTTTCTTCAGACAACGAAAGGCATGAAGTGCGTGAATGTAGAGGATTACTTTCCAGATCGTGAGTTGTTCAAAAATTCAACCAGGGCTTTATGGAAAGAGGTTGGAGCCTTCACTGAACAAGAAGTCTTTAGACTAAAGAAAATTGTCCAAAAGCTAAAACTAAATTTACTGAACGATGAATTTGAATTGTTTCTTTTCTCTTTTTTTGAAGTGTTTGTTTTTTTAGTGTGCTCATTTAACCTTTTTATGAGTAGAATAAGGTTGGGCACACTTAATTTGAATGGTACATGAGTCAAGAAAAGAGCTGCTTTATGATTTATGATCTCACTAAACAAAAGAAAATTGATGTAATGCTGGTTCAGGAAACTCATAGTGATGTTTTTAATGAGAATGACTGGGTAATGGAATGGGATGAATTAATTATTTTAAGCCACAAAAATCACTGTAGTGGTGGCTTAGCTGTTCTTTTTTTTAAAAAAAAAAAAAAAAAAAAAAAGCTTCAAACCAGTTTCATATGAGGTAGAACATGTTGTTGAGGGACATCTAATGAAAATAACAGCAAAGTTTGAAAATATGATTTTAGTTTTATAAATGTGTATTCTCCTGTTCCTGGTTCCGAAAGAGTTGCTTTATTGGATAAATTAAGCAATATTTTGTCAGATTGTAAAGAAGAAGAGTTCATGTTAATTGGAGGGAATTGTAATTGTACAGCAAATGATACAATGGATAGGAATCATAAAGAGCCACATTTAGCTTCTCACCATGTTATAAGAAAGCTTATAGCAGAACATGATTTGTGTGATATGTGGAGAACTTTATATAAAGAAGAAAGACAGTACACATGGACTCAAACAAGAGAGAATTTTATTTCCATGGCAAGACTGAATAGGTTTTATTGTTTTAAGCACCATTTTAATGTTATCAAAAAATGTGAGATTTTGCCTAGTGTTTTTTCTGATCACAGTTTAATAATCTGTAGTGTTTTAATTGCTAAAGTCTAAGAGTGCTTACTGGCACTTTTATACTTCATTGCTACAAGATAATTTTTTAAGGACGCTTTTGGGGTTTTTTGGAAGCAGTTTAGTATTGGGAAAAAGGATTTTGTTTCTTTACAACAATGGTGGGATTGTGGAAAAACGAGATACAGCAACTGTGCCATCAGTACACTCTTAACGTATTCAAGGACATTTCCCAGTCAATGAGAACCCTAGAGATTGAGACTGAAAATTTGGTAGAGTCCACAGGAAATTAGGGATTTATTGAGCTTCTCAAAGTCAAAAGAAGGGATTTGAATAACCTCTTAGGCATCAGAGCACAGGGAGCTTTGATCTGTTCATGTTTCCAGAGTGCAGTGGAGATGGATGGCCCAACTAAATTCTTCTTCAGTCTGGAAAGAAAGAATGGTCAAAGCAGACTTATACATTCTTTATACTCATTGGATGGTACAGAAATTGTGGAGCCTAAAAAAATTAGAAAAGGAGCTGTACTTTTTTGTTCTGAGCTTTACAGGAGTGAAAGTATAGAGGCAGATGAGCTGTCCAGCTTCTTTTATGCGGGTTTGCCCAAAGTATCAGATGAAACCAACTCTTGGCTCGGGAAGCCGCTTTCAGCATCTGAGCTGCATGTTGCTCTGCGGAGCATGGATTGCGGTAAGGCTCCTGGAATTGATGGTCTGTTGAGTTTTATAAGACGTTTTGGCCGGTGTTGAGGGGTGACTTGCTGTCTGTGCTCAACGATAGTCTGGCCGAAGGGCTGTTACCTTTGAGCTACAGGAGGGTGGTCATTACCCTGTTACCCAAAAAAGGTGACTTAAAGGAAATAAAGAACTGGTGCCCAGTTTCACTCTTGTGCTCTGATTTAAAGCTCCTCTCTAAAGCTTTGGCCATTAGGTTGAGGGAGGTGGTTGGGCAGGTTATTCATCAGGATCAAACTTACTGTGTGCCTAACAGGTCCATTTTCAATAATATTTATCTAATTCGGGATATTCTGGAGGTCTCTAGGCTATTGGATATAGATACTGGTCTCATTTCTTTGGACTAGGAAAAGGCATTTGACCGGGTTGAGCACAGCTATCTCTGGCGTACGTTAGAGGAGTTTGGTCTTAGTTCTGGTTTTATTGCCATGATTAGGGGTTTGTAATGAGATGTTGAGAGTGTATTGAAAATAAGTGGTGGTCTGAGTGCTCGTTTCAAAATCTATAGAGTAATTAGACAAGGTTGTGCACTTTCTGGAATGTTGTATGCTCTTGCCACTGAACCTTTATTGGTTAAGATCAGAGAAAGCATTGAAGGTTGGACTATACCGTGTTCTGGAGCTAATTTTAAGCTGTCTGCATGTCCAGATGATATAATTGTTCTGGTTAAAGGACCAAGTGATGTTGACCTTCTTAAAGAAATCCTTAGCAATTTTGGTATAATTTCTTCTGCCAAGGTTAATTGGTCAAAAAGTGAAGCTATAGCCGGTGGTAAATGGTCTCATGGTCTTCCTAAATTACCAGGTCGGTTTGTCCTGGAAGAAGGACATGCGGTTTGTCCTGGAAAAAGGACTTGCCAAGCAGGGGGGCAGCATTTCGACTTCTTTTCATTCAAAGGTACCTCACAGGACCTAAGGATCTAGTTTGGAGAAAGGTGGCGGACGTTATTTTTAACAGAAATGGACTGTCTGGACCATTTCTGGACCTAAGGGGGCTAGAAGAGTTAAGTTTGCAGAATGTTCAAAGTAAAGTTTTATATAAATGTGTTGTAAAAGTTTTAAAGGGGTCATCGGATGCCCATTTTCCACAAGTTTATATGATTCTTTAGGGTCTTAATGAAAAGTCTCTAATATACTTTGATTAAAAATTCTCAATGGTTTTGTAAAACAACACCCTTTTTACCTTGTCAAAATGAGCTCATTCTAAGGGGTTGTTCCTTTAAATGCAAATGAGCTGTGCTCACCCCACCCTTCTCTTCTCTCTGTGGAATGACGATCTTGTTTACTTTAGCCGCATTTAGCTGTGTTTAGTCGCTAAACTTCCTAACTACCACGCTATAAGGAAAGGCGATCACAAAGATTCATAAATAAACGCTTATACACACTTCTGCTGTAAGTGAAGCTGGATTATGAATGATTCGCGCGAACATAGACGGATATATGTAGATCGGGAGGTGCATTCAATTCATTCAATTCATTATTACAACGAAACGAAACGAAAACGACGACGAAAAATATTCGTTAACGAACATCTTTTCTGTTTTTTCTGAGACGTTGACGAGCTAAAACTAATATCTGATGATAAAAAATATGACGAAATTTATGCCACCTCTTCGTTAACAAGACAAGACGGGACGAGAATGTTATTTGAGGACTACCAGACATTGAAAATACATCCTATAGGCTAACTGTCCTCTTTCAAAATGTGCGTATCTGTCATTAGATTGCAATTGGATAAGGGGCGTTTGCATGTCTAGTCTCAGTATGGCAGCCACAATGGAAAGACAGGCTACCAAAACGTGAATTTGCGATCTGAAACAATGGCCTCAGCACCTGAAGGGTTAGGGATAGAGTCACCAGATATTCCGTTTTCCCCGGTAGTCACAATTCGTTGTCAATTAACTTAAAGTTAGTGACGGCGGGATAGGCGGAATCGCACTGATAGACACACACCAAAAGTGCTCTCTCTCGCGCAGGCTCCACTTCTTCTGTTCAGCGCGCAATCAATTTTCAGTGCTCAAATGCACACACAGTAGTCCAAATGTCTATCATGTTGAGTATCTCATGTAAATGATGTAAATTATGGCTTAAGTGAACGTAAACAGGTGGATGATGTGAAAATCATCTTGTTTAGTCGTTCTCAAAAAACAATATACTTATTTAAATTTTCTAAGACGTGTTTTGTGATCGAAAGGGAATATGCGAGGGAGTGACAATGGCCATTGAATATTTAGTGATT